>CATIWF010025391.1:0-26612 GCA_949630135.1 Balakata baccata
TTTGTACATGTCTATTAGATTAAAGAACATGTATTTATATATGACATAATTCTGTAAACACCGGGCTAGTTTAGCCTAAACTGGATTTATTCTATTAGATGAATGATAGTTTTATGCATGATATAAGATATGGACTAATATATTAAAATGGTAATATGGAAATTATTTGTATGAAAGGCTGTTAAGAGATAATAATATAAGGAAAAGAAAAAGTTTTAAATTTTCACAAGTTTTCAATAACGGAAAGTCTATAACACTTGATTATATAGTTGCGTTAATCTTAATTATATGAGAGGGTGTTACACATAGATTTCAAACACATCAAAATGAAATTGTGGACATAAAATCCATAAAAGCTGAAGCTATTTGGAGGAAAAACGGAAGATTTAATTAAGACAAACAAATTTTGTGTATATATGTAATTTGTAAACCTGAGACAGAAAAGGAGTTTATGATGAAGATTTTTGATTACTAATAATAGAATCGAAATGTTGAAGGACCCAAAAGGATATATTAACATAGCTCAATAATGAGATTGAGTGTATTGGGTTGGGAATTGAAAATTTTGTAAGGGTTTGAGTGTGAACCTTATGTTAAAACACTTGGGTAGCTTGTTTAAGCTTGTAAGGGTTTAATCTATACCTTGAAGTAGATTATTAGTGGATTGAAACTCTCAACTAAGGCTAAAGAGAGGAGTAGGCTAAAAGAGCCAAACCTCTATAAATCCTTAAGTTCTCTTGCTCTTTATTGTTCGATTTTTAAATCTTCCTTTCCACTCAAAATCACCAATTCACCCTCCCCCCTTTTGATACTTGTGGAATTTCAAATTTTAATTACATACGACTATTACTATAAAGTTTGCACCACTGATTGAATTTACTCAGCGCGCGAGTTGTTTTTCTCTCGCCTAGGTTTTGGAACAAGGGGCGGTAACGGCATACTGATAGAGAGAGCCGCCAAATCAGTAAGCCCCACAAATGGAGAGGAGTAGCAGTAATAGCCACCCCGACATGGTTGGTTTTTGTTTTTCTTTTTAGTTATCATTTTGTTGTAAATAGTAGTTATGAATGCATTTTTATGTGAACTATTGTAAATATTTTAGGAATGTAAATATAAATTGCTATGGACTTAAAATTTTAGTAGTATAAAAATATGAAAGAGAAAAATATAATTTCAATACATTTATATTACTAATGTATTTTACAAGAAATGAGATTACAAATATTTATGCATGAGATGATACTGTATAGGTCGAATGTGACATCATCTTACCTAACTGCTATTCAGGAGGGTAAAGGAGTGTGACATAGGTGTTGGTTCATTTCCTGATAAGAATAAAGTTTTTCTCTTCAAATGGCGCATCTAGAAGGAATCTAGAGATAATAGTCTTTGGGCTAAGGTTATTACAGAAAAGTATAATATTGATACTAGATTTACTCTCTCATATGCAATTCCTACTAGTACCTGGCAATAGGGATAGCTATAAATTATGCTTGATAGATGGATCTTTGAAATTCCTCTTTGAACGTATTTCTAAGTTGTTTAATATTTCTCTTGATTAGAATGTCTCAATTAATGATATAGGAATTTGGGATGGGTTCAAATGAGAATAGGTACTTAGATGGAATAGGTGCGTCAACCCTGGGAGCTAGAACAATGTGATCTCTTGCTCAATATCATCTTGAATCAATATATTTCACCTTACATTCATGACAAATTGATCTTGTTTCATTGCTTCAATGGTATCTACTTAGTTAAACCTGTTATTGTTACCATGCAATCTATTTCCCCCTTGCCTCTTATTTCTCATGTGGTAAGGATTTGGAAATCGCTTATTCCACCCAAGGTTGAGGTTTTTTCTTGCCTTGTTATCCTCAACTGGTTGAATACTAAAAATTCTCTATGTGCAAAAGGTATTATTCTAGCCAATAATAATCTATGCCTCTTATGCACAGATGATGTGGAATATGTTTATCATCTGATGGTTTATGTCATTTTGATAGCACATTATGGTATAAATTTTGTGCATAGTGGGGCATTTCCTAGGCTATTTTGAAATTCTTGTATGATATCTTTAACCAGTAGGAATTTTTGGTTGTAAATTATGTAAAAAAATGGATTGGTCTATTATTTTCCATGTTACTCTTTGGTCTATTTAGAAGGAATGTAGTGAGGTTGTGTTTACTAGAAAAGGCCTAAAATTTGAAAATATCTTTTTTATTATCAGATTTAGATCTAAGGCATGACTACAATGTTATAAAAGTGTTATAAAGGCAATTACCTTTAGCAATATATGTACATTTTTAATTAATATGAATAAAGACATTTTCATTTATTAATGTTCATTTATATTATGAATTGATTGGATCTTAAATTAATTAATGAAGTTCATGATTTAAACATAGCATAAAGGAAATCATGATGGTATCATGATAATGAGATTTCTAGCATGTGTAATTATATTTATATCTAAATTATCCCTAGTCATAGGATCAATGAGATGGGACATCATTAATCCGAACAGGCTAGCACATGTTTTAACTACTTAATTGAATTAAGTAGTTGTTCTCATAAGCTGTAAGTATGAGATGTTTAGAGTTAACATGTGGATGCTTGCTAGAGTAGTCAAGTACATTGGAGATCCACTATGAAATTATCATATTGGTATTCTAAACATATATCAATGATAATTTCATCATAGCAATAGTGTAAATATCCTTGGACTTGAGGTACTCAAGGTTATTTTGGATACTAATATTGTACTTTGACTCGCTTATAGGATAGTAATTAGGTACAGCTTGAGGCATTCGAAGATATTTGGATAGCCAATAGAGGATTCACTGCTCCTGTTAGAAGAAAAGTATATCCATGGCCACTTGTTGGGATCATTACTCAGGAAACTTTGGCCGAAGTAGGATTGTCTTGAAGAAGGTCTTAGGAGACATATCTTTATGAGTCTCGATGACAAGTACTAACATCACTTGGACTAAGTGTGACGTAGTTAGTCTATTGGGAGTTGACACTTAGACCATGCTCTTAACCAAGTGGGGAACAGTGAGTGTGAAAGGACAAATTGCATAGATATTGCCTATGGAAAGGCTTATATTCAAACCATTGACTTTCCGGTCCATTGGGGTTCATGATATGTAACTAGATACCGCTCATTACTTACTTAAGATCAAGTATTGATCTGAATGGCCAATATAGTAGAGAGCCTAATGGGTCACACATATTGAAAGTGCGTAGAGGAAGTAAAATGGGCCATTGGATTGGATCCAATTAAACGAAGAGACAAAAGTCTGGTCCAGGCAATTTCCCGCTAGGGAATGGTACATTCTAGAGCGAGAAGAATGTCACGATCGAGACGTACCTATCTCGGTCGAAATTTGCTATTAGACTATTATTGCACTTGTTTCCGATTTAGACATAAGATGTCCTGACCGAGAACTGCCCCATTTGGGCATTTCTCGACCATGACAGGTGTGTCCCGATTTAGACCACCGTCATAATAGAAAATCTAATCTAATTAGGATTCCTTAAATGAGGGTTCCAAACCCTAATTGCTCAGGAATTATAAATTGTCTCTATTCTAATATTCAGAAAGAGCTGCACTCCAGAATACAAAATGTGTTTTCATTTTCTTCTCCTCTATTGCATTTTCTCTTGCTAGTACAAGAGATTGTACAAAATCTATAGCCAAAAGGTTTTTCTCCTCGTATCCTTTGCGTGGACTATCGTTAAAGGTGATCTTAGAAGAATTACTATGGTTTGTGATAACTCGGTAAGGTCAAATGAAGGATAGAAGCCTTAACAAAAGGTAATCTTCTTCAAACCTTTTATGGTTGAATAATTGGTTAAAACTACATAAGTTATTCCTTTAATTTGGGATTACAAAATTTTAAATTCCGATGCAATTGTATATGTGATATGCATGATGTAATCCCAAGATGCAAGCTATTAATGATGAGGATGCTCTTCAAACTCAAAATCGTCTTTTGGGAGTTGATGCTATTAAACTTCTCCGGTCTCGAGCTAAAATTAGACATTTTCCATCTGGGTGGTGTGTCCCTCCTCCAAACTTTGTTAAATGAAAAACAGATGGTTCATATTTTAGTAAACCAAGTCCTGCTAATGTAGGGGATGTTCTTCGGGACTCCACTAGTAATGTTCTTTGCTTATTCTCTATACCTTGTGGTATTATAGAGCCTAGTGTTCCTGAAATAGTAGCAATCTGATATGCTTTCTATATTATAGTAGATCATAAGCCTTCCCTTTTTCCACGTATTATTTTTTAATCTAATTCAACAAATGTCATTGATTAGCTATCTAAAGAAAATTGCCCTACTCCACGAGCACTACATAAGGAATTATGTCTTACTAAAACATACAAACAGCAGATTAGTTCATTTTCTTTTGTCCACACAAGAAGAGAAAATAATTTTATGGTGGATTACTAGGCTAAACAATGTATTTCAAGGTCTAATAGCTTTATTGCTTGGACATAGTTGCTTTTTCTTATGGGTTTGAAGCTGCTCAACTCTCTTATGTTGCCTATATGGTCTAGGTCTCTTTGGATTTTTTTTGGCTTATGTCAGATCCAATTATGACTCTTTTTTCGTTGTTATTTGATCTTGATTCTTTTGGTTCAGCTATATAGCATGATGTTTGTTCATATTTATAAAATGATGTATTAGTTCTAGGTAGGATTTTTCATCATATTAGACTTCTCTTTTCAATATGGTTTTTCTCCTTTTATTAATAAAATGATTGCCTATAAAAAAAATTGACTAATGAACAATGAAGAAAATCTAAGAATTAACAAAAAAAAAAAAAAAAAGGAAAGGTGACCATAATAAATATAAACTTTTTTCGGTGTATGGAATCCGACTAAAAATTTGAACTAAGGACATATTTGATATGTCTCATCTTGGAATAGAAATGAAATTCTTATGCCTAATTTAAGTTTTGTAGCTAAAACATTTGAGAACGGGATTTCTATTTCTGTACGAGGACTTAAAATATCTTAAGTTTTTTAGAATTTGAAATTTTTTCGTGTGCTTTAAATAAAACATTATATTTCAAAAAAAAACCTCCAAACAAAATTAAAACAAACATAAAAATAGGATTATATTTCCTTATTAAAGGGAAATATTGACATCTCAAAATACCAATTTAAAAAAAAAATTCATTTCTCACAAATTTCTAATTTTTCTTTTAGTATTACCAAACATGTATAGTAAATCAATACCTACTACTATGTTAAATTTTAGAAAAATTTTAAGGTAGATTTAGTATTTTAGTATATCACATTATCTATAAATTAATTTAATCTAATAGTAACATGATTATAGATTTATTTATATCAATCAATATAAATAAAATAATTAAATATAGATCAATATTTAATTAAATTATTAAATCTACCTAAAAACTAGTCTAAGTTTTATTGATGAAAAACCATAATCTTTCACCTTATTGGTTATTTAAAAACATAAATATATATTTAATTATTTTATTTTTATTTTCATATCGATTAATAAAAATAAAATAATTAAATATATATTATTATTTAATTAATTTGTTCTAATCTATCCAATATATTTAAGAATTTTTCGTTTTACCTATCTCATCTTACGTATGCTGTTGCGTTGCTACCATTGCCAACTATCACTTAACTTACTCACTGACAACTAACTCATCCCTCTCAAACAACAGCGTGTCACCGACATATTCTTGTCACCGACGCAACTGTCACCAACTGCACCATTGATCTTTTGCCAGAAAATCAAGAAAAAAAAAATGGAACAAACTCTTAAAATAGAAGACTACGGGAAAAATGTTCAAAGCTCTACAAATATTCTTTTCTTGGCATCCTTCTTTCCTTCATTTTCTCTTCACCTTCTTCTTTCATTTCTCACATTAATCCTTTCTCTTCCTCCATCTCTATCTTTTAATTTCTTTCCTCTTTCCATAATTCTTTAATTTCTCCATTCTAATTATTTCCCAGATATAAGTAATTAACACACTCCCCTCTCTTTTCGTATTGATTAAACTATCTTATTAAGGCGGCGAGACGGTAGACAATGGCGCCAAGTCTCTTCGCCTGCTTTGGGGAGAGCAATTCCCGCTCGGGAGAGAAAGCGGGAGGAAAGGGAAAAAACAACGTGACGGTGGACGCAACGGCGGAGGAGCAGAGGCGGGCAGGGTCTATATTGGTGGAGCTGTTCTCTTCGCAGGGATGTGCAACGTCGCCGGAGGCGGAGCTGCTGGTGTCTAGGTTAGGGAGAGGGGACTTTGCGCTGGAAACGCCGGTGATAGTGTTGGCATATCATGTAGATTATTGGGATTATATGGGGTGGAAGGATCCTTATGGATCGAGCCAATGGACAGTGAGACAAAAGGCGTATGTAGAGGCATTGAAGCTTGATACTATGTTTACACCGCAGGTTGTCGTTCAAGGTAGATGTCAGTGTTTGGGTAACGAAGAAGAATCCCTTTTGTCTACCATCATGAATGCTCCCAAATTTTTTTCTACCTCTTTTAAGGTTAGCATTGCCCTTAGATTCTTCTTCTTCTTACAGATAAATTTGTTCAACGAAAGGATACTTAGCAATTGCAATGAATTGTGTTGTAACAGGCAACATTTCAGAGGCCAACATCAGATACATTGCAAGTGAGTTTATCAGGGGCTTTAAGAGCAAAAGTGGATAGCAATGGCGCCAATGTAATGGTAGCTCTGTATGAGAGTGGACTGGTGACAGACTGCCCAAAAGGGGAAAACAAAGGCCGAGTGCTTTCCAATGACTACATTGTTCGTAAGCTCGAAAAGCTTGGCACTGTTAAAGACATCTCTGCCAAGAAAATAGTTTCAGGGACTGTTACTTTTGCTCTTTGGGAAACCTTCAATACCAACAAATGTGGTATCGCTGTCTTTGTTCAAGACAAATCTCATCAGATTTTTGGTTCTCAGAACTTTCAGATTCCAAATGATATATGACGACTGTATTCTGATTCATTCTCATTATGCAACTATATTTGGATGCTTGGTTTTTTCTAAGATAGGAGATGGAAGAGACTTTTTACTCATTTCATGGATATGAACTGCTTTGATTTGAATTGTCTTTATTAATATAAGGATTGGTTAATAAGATAAACTTTTTAATGGTTGCAAATTGTTACTATTTTTTTTTTTAAATAATGCTATTTAAAATCTAAGTTAAATTTATGATACCAATAAGATGATAAGGCAAATAAAAAATATACCACATGATATATTGACTTGACTGTGTTTTTTTTGGCTGTCCCGTTATACCATTGGTATTGGAAATTGAACTTAAATTTTAAATTGTAATAATTAGTATCAATTTACACCATAATAATAAAATTCGGTATCATTATGTTATTCATAAAATAAAATAAGTATATAAAATAGCTTATGGTGCTTTCAAGGGCTTACTTTAATGTAGAAATTTGATCCTGCGCCGATCATTAGGCTTATCATAATAACGATATGAATTTGATTATTATGCTCAATTGGGGCCCCAACAGCTCAAGTAGAAAACCATCATCCAAGTTTCTTCTGCTGCCAGGCACCTGTCTTGATTATGACAAGTTTTCTCACTTCTCTTTGTTGCACTAGATTTTTTTTTTTTTTTCATTCTTTTAATTCTAGTGATTATATAATTCAAAATTAGGACAATTTTTCTGTTATGAACATAAATATTTTTCTTTGCATGATTTCCCAAAAAAAAAAATTTTGATAGACTGGATGGATATATATAGAAAATATTCTTTCTTTTTTATCACTTCAACCTATATAAAAAAATATTGTCTTTTTTTTTGAAGTATTCTCAAACTGATCAATTTTTTATATATTGAAATGGACAATTCCAATATTTAGAGTAAAAAAAATAGTTATAAGAGATTTTTCAAACCATATATAAAAGATTTTTATTTTTTTTCTTATCTATCAATATTTCTTACTTCAAAATTTTCTTGATTCCATTCACAAGAGAAGATGACTTGGAAAAAGTTAAACTTTCATTCTTGATAGGCCAATTACACTCTTCTGCACAAGATTGGAAGATTTAGGTAATGATCATTGAGGCAAAATCCAGCCGCTAGAGTAAAAATAATGCAACCTTTTTTGGTAAAACCCATTTTTAACTAGAAAAACTTAATTAATTTGGAAATGGGAAAAGTATATATAGAAATTGAGAGAGATTAGTGTAAGCTTCTTCAAAGAGGATTGGATCCCAAGTGGAAAGTGGGAAATGGTTATATGAGATGAAAACTATATATATGGGCAAAAACCCACATTGAGAGTGGCCCAAGTTTTCTCTTCAAGATTACATCTCCTGTTCACTTGGATGAGGAATAAGTGCTATGCATTGAATTTAAATTAGAGTAATTATATTTGGTGTAATTTACATTAAGTGCATTAAAATTATTAGATCATCAATTTTTAATCTTATCTATTAATTATCAATGGCTAAAATTAAAAGTTGATGATATAATAATTCTAAAGTTATTGATGTAAATTATACTAGATGTACCATAAAAACCATCTTTAGATTATAGAAGAATATTTCATCACATGTATATCCTCTTTCCCAGCTTTTCCCTTGGTATGTATGTAAGTATGCAACTACTAGTGGGTCTTTCTCGTTATATTGGTATAATGTTTCAAAAATCCAAGGAAAAGATATTTCTATTAATCTACTCCTTGGACCTTGCCCTGTAAGACATCTATTGTTTTCCTTGGAAATTGGGGATCTTCTATTTACAAATAGAAAATAAGAAAGTGTCAAACTCAAAAAGCAAATTTTCTGTTGCTGGGAATCGAACCCGGGTCTTTCGGGTGAGAGCTGAGTATTCTAACCGACTAGACTACAACGGATTTTTAACTGCATGCATTTAAAAATTTTATTTATTTAGTTCTACAAATAATGTCTTTTCCCATAATCAATTTTTTCTTTTAAAGAAAACTAACTCCAGGAGTCGCGTATTTCATTCTAAATTTGTAATACAAATCAAATGATTAGAAAGAATCTTTGACGCTATAATAAATTGGAAAAAAACTAGCTAGGTTCTAAATATTGATTTTCCTAAAACATAATATTATAATTTAAGTAATCCCTCCATTTCACATTAAATATTAATTTTTTACTTTTTCATGAGTTGAATCACCGTAAATTTTGTAGGCTTATCATTATAATTTACCTCAATAACTTTTTATCAATTTTCTAACATTAGCAAGAAGAAGAGTGTCATTTCAATAAATAATAGTAAAGTGAAAAGAAATGTATTACAAATTTCCTTGTTTTGGAAATAAACATTCGAAATGGAACAAAAAAAAATTTAAATGAATATTTAAAATGGAAAAGAGAAAGTATTTTAAAATCGATATGATGTTTACCTAATTAGTTTGTTGCCCTAAAAGGTTAGAAGTATTTATTTCTCTTTTTGGAAAATCCGGTAATTAGAATTGTTGTTAGATGTGAAAAAATATATTTTTTTTTAATTTAATTAACTGATTCAATTAATTTTTAATTATAGTTAATTCTTTAAAAATTTGAATTTAATTATATGTATTTTGGGTTTTATAACAAATCTTGTCTCAGGTAAATTGTAATGCATTCCAAGCTTACATGGCGATAATGTAGAAAAATATTAAAAATATAAAATAATGACATAAAAAATACGATGAAGCTTATGAGAAAAAATGTGTTACATAGGTATATAAACCAAAACAGAACCATTTTACACATCAAATTATTTCTCTCACCTATACCTAAATGATATTGTTTGACTAAGAGAAAAAAAAAATTATGTTATAACGAGATTTATTTTGAGAAAGTGATAATATAGAAAAAGAGATTTATAGATCTATTTAAACAAACATGATTTTCAAAACGATGTCATTTTGGTTTTTATATTCATATGACAATTTTTTTTTCACATTAATTTCACCGTGCTTTTCACGTCATTATTTTATATTTTTAATATTTTTTTCACATTATTATCACGTAAGTTCAGAGTAAGGTATAGCCTGCCTGAAAGATTTGTCATAAAATCTGAAATACATATAATTAAACTCAAACTTTTAAAAAATTGGTCATAACTTTAATAAAGTGTAAAGTTCAAGATTTTTTTTATAATTTACTCTTAATTTTTTATTAACAGTTTTTTACAAACTGTGTATAAAAAAAATATTCATTTACTTGTTTCTATCCAAAAATAATTTTTAAAACTTAAAAAAATAAATAAAAATAAATTTTTTTCTTGAAAAATAATTTTTACCATTATCTAAATAATTTCATTATCTAAACCTCAAATAGTACATATTCATCGCGAATGAGTATAAAAGTTGCAATTGATATTTAAACAATATCAATATAAAAAAGAATGATTTCATAGAAATTTCAAATAATCATCAATAATTCAACATAAATATATATCACGAAATTTCAAGTTATACAGTCTGTGACCGATATGGGATAGCCTATGGGCCTCCATGGAAGGAAAACAATAAGAATTTTATAAAAATGGAAAAAATGAGGTAAATATTTACAAAAATGTCGCTCTTTAAAGTTTTTTTTTTTAAATTCCTCCTACACAAAGGTTTTTTTTTTTAAAATACTATATATACAAAAAAAAATTCAAAAAGTTTTTTTCAAAAATACTGGCTACATAATTTTTTTTTCAAAACTACTAAAAATCAAGATTTATCTGAAGTTTACTCAAAGTTTACCGCAAAATTAATAAAAATTGAAGTTACAAAACCTTTATCAAATATTTACTTAAAGTTTATTCAAGTTATATCCAGAATTTATCCAATATTTATCAGAAAATTAATAAAAATTGAAATTATATAAGATTTACTCAATATTTACCAAAGTTTACCAAAGAATTACCTAAGATTTATTCAAAGTTTACCAAAATTTTACTACAAAATTAATAAAATTGAATTTATAAAAAGTTTATCAAAGATTTACTTAATGTTTACTTAAGTTATATCAAATGTTTACAAAAAAAATTAATAAAAGTTGAAATTATACAAGGTTTATCAAAGATTTACTTAACGTTTACTCACTCAAGTTATACCCAATGTTTACAAAAAAAATTAAAAAAAGTTGAAGTTACATAAGATTTATTCAAAATTTATCCAAAAATTATTCAAGATTTATCCAAGATTTATCCAAAGTTTACTAAAAAATTAATGAAAATTAAAGTTACAAAAGATTTATCTAAAACTTATCTCAAAGTTTACCCAAAGTTTATTTAAGATTTACCACAAAATTAATAAAAATTAAAGTTACATAAGGTTTACCCAAAATTTACCCAATTTTATCCAAGAATTACCATAAAAATAATGAAAATTGAAGTTACAAAAAGTTTATCAAAAATTTATTTAAAATTTATTCAAGTTATACCCCAGATTTACCTAAATTTATAAGAAAATCTATCAAAGTTGAAATTACATAAGATTTACCTAAAATTTATCCAATATTTATCCAAGGTTTACCCAACATCAAGTCAATCTCTCAACTAAAAATTACCAAAATAAATAACCTCAATTAAGTTAATTAAATACAAGTTTACATATTTTTTTTTTGTAAATAAGGTAATTAAATTCAAGTTTATATTTTTTTTTTGCTAATTAAATTAATTAAATAATGATTAAAAATAAATAAATACATGTATAAAGATAAAATGGTGGCCTTACAAGTTAATAAAATTTTTAATTCATGTTTAAAATGTGAAAAATGCCCATTTTATGTCTTAATTAAATGAAAAATATACTAAATACACAGTAAAATCTAATATTTAAAAAATAATAAAAATAAAAATACAAAGACTATGAATGAAAACATAGAAATTTTATAGATAAAATTGAAAAAATCTTTCAAATATTAGTGTTTCATGTAAATTTTCCAAAATAATAGAGATGAATTTACTTTGTTATTGTTAAAAGAAGTGGAAAGCACACTCCATGTGCATTTTTTAACATAGTTTTTTTTTTTTTTTGGAAATTTTACAAAATTACTAAAAAAAAGTTTAACTAATTACATTTTTATTGTGGCTGAAAATTTTTTTCAACTTCACCGAAAATGACTTTTTAAAATTACAACAATACTTAATTATAAAAGTTATCTCAAAATTTGTCCAAAATAGTATATCTCTATATCTCTTTTAATATACTTTGGTTATATTTTAGTTCAATTTTCGCAAAAAATGAATAAAAGAAGAAAACAAAGAATTGAATAATTAAAAAAGAAGAATTGGACATACCTTAGGAATATTTTGGGCATACAATAAAATATCTTGGGTATATCTTGAGAATACTTTAAATACTTTAGAATACCTTCCATATATTTTGAAAATTTTATGGGAGTTCCTTTAGTATACTATAAAAATATTTTAGGTATAATTTGGAAATTCTTGGTGAATACCTTAAGAATACCTCAAAAATATTTCAATCTGTTTAGATTACTCACTGGGTCGAATTGTTTTGAAATTGCAGACAAATTAATGATTAACTTGTCAGCAACTCGTTTCATGCAAAGCACTTGTAGTGTTTTATGCACTAATTTTTGCTTCTGGGTCGCATTTCCTTTTGTTAGTTTTTTTTTTTTTCAAAATTTGTTACATTCAAATTATTCAATGTAAATAAAAAAATATACGCGAGTTATATAGTGTTATTTATAATAAAAAAATATATATATTTATTGTAATTTTGAAATTTAGGTTTTTTTGCTTAAAAAATTCTTAGTCTATTTACTTTCTAATAATTATTTTCTATTTTCATTTCTCACTTTTCAAAGAAAATAAAAATCTTTATTTTCATATAAAATTTCTAAAATATGTTTACTTATTAGAAATTGAAAACTGTTTTTCATTTTTTAAAAATAGAAATTGTGTTTACTTATTCTTATGTAAAACTTATTTTTCATTTTTCATCACTTTCTAACTATAACTCAATCAACTTAAAATAGCTAATAATAATAATAATAAACTAAAATTATGGTAAAGCAATTATTATTTTTATTAATCTCCTCCATCAAAAGATGATTTATGCGTATGGGTCACTTTGAGTTCTCGTGTCAAACTCCTATCGGTGATACGCGGTGACAACAAAAGATGCACTATATATTTATATGTTCAATATAATGGCATTGGATGAAAGTATGAGTTACATAAAAAACTAGGCATTAATAACTAAAAAAAAAACTAATTTTCATCATTATTATTGAACTAATGTACAGACGGAACAATTTCTAGTTAAAAATAGGCATGAAAAGTAACATAAAGGTCCTCAAACTTTGTTTTGATCCCACTACATATTATCAACCATTCTCAGCCAAAGGAAAAAAAAAAATCATAGTTTGCAGCTGTGGTCATAACGGATAGGCCAAAAATCGAGATGTAGAAGTGGTTATATCAGATGCGGCTCATGTAAGATATTTATCAACTCGAGATTGAGTGGGATACAAATTTATCTACCTCCCTCTCAGTTGGCCGGGTATTCCAAACAGCAATTCCACCTGCAAGAGCCCTTGAGGAACCTCCCTTGCAGCGCCCAAATGTCAATGAGAGAAAATAAGGTAGCAGAGAGGGAGGGAGAGAGCATATTGTTTTAAGAGAATTGAGAAAGAAAGGGAAGAAAAGAGAGAATATGATATTACCACAAAAAGACGCTCAAGCATGTTTTCAAAATGAAAAAAACCATGTTTTCACCAAAGATTTTAACAAAGAAAATCTTGCAAAACAATAAAAAGTTGTTTTACAGTTTTCTATTAAAATTTTGAAAACTGTAGAAACAATTTTCAAGTGAGAATTTTATAAAAATGTCTCAAGTAAACATAAAAGTCCAATTTTCTATTTTCATTTTAAAAAATTTTTTAGAAAATAAGAAAATTCTCTGAAAGTAAACGGATCCTTAATTTTTTATTAATTGTTTGAATAAATTAATTATCAAGATTAACTTTCTTTTTCTTTTTTTTTTTGAAAAGATGATTAACTTTCTTTTAATTATGATATAAGTTGTTATATTAAAATACAGAGTACTATATGTGAGGTATAGGAAAAATATATGATAAAAGATATATCTTGTGAATAAATAAAATAATAAATAATAAAAATATTTTATTAAAATTAGATAAATAAAATTTATGCTAAATTACTAAAAAAAACCTGAACTTTCATATTTGTATAAAAAATAATATGTACTTTCAATTTTTTAATTAAATGAACAAACTTTTAATATTTTATCAATTTAGACATTTCACTCAATTTAGTAGAAAAATTGTTGAATTGTCTTAACTTTCTAATGAAAATATTTTTTTACTGACTAGGTAATTGACTTATCAACACTGTATATGTATTTTATTTACTTACATGTAAGATAAAATTAATATTTCAATAATAATATCATTGACTAAACAGTTTATTTACCAGAAAATTTAGACATTTTAGCAATTTTTTTTACCAAATTGGGCAGAATATATAAATTGATAAAAAAATCAGAAGTTTATTCATTTAATTGGAAAAATTGCAAGAACATATTATTTTTTATATAACCCTAAAGTACAAAATTCAAATAATTCAGCAATTTACATTCTCAATCGTTAATAAACTAACTTTAAAGTTAAAAGAAAAGATGCTCTAGGGATATTATTGAAAATCAGAAATTTATTCATTTAATTGGAAAAATTGCAAGAACATATTATTTTTTATATAACCCTAAAAGTTTACAAAATTCAAATAATTCAGCAATTTACATTCTCAATAGTTGATAAACTAACTTTAAAGTTAAAAGAAAAGATGCTCCAGGGATATTATTGGAAATATAAAAATAAAAAGAGTTTAAAATTCAAATGGATTTCAGTTGGGCAGCAAGAATCTCCACTAACTCTTATTTAAAAGAAAATTTTAAATATTCCATTAACTGTTTAAAAGTGTATAGAAAGAAATTGAAAATGTTAAAATATCAGTTCTAATATTTATCAAATCTGATGTAAAAATTAGAAATGACAATTTTTTTCCGACCTTCGGTGACTCGCCCCAAGTTCAAGGTGGATTTTTTTTTTCTTATTCTATACTCTGATCATGTCCCGATCCTAAAACTTTTTGTATCGGGGACGGTATATATATTCCCTGCTCCGATAATTTTATTTATATTTATATATTTTATATATGTTCATACATATAATATTTATTTATATTTTATCATAATTAATAAATTTAAAAATAATAAAATAAGAACACAACATTTAAATAAGGAATTTGTAAGTTTTAAATAATGAATCTGAAGATTTTAAACGATGAGTTTGGAAGTACTAAACAATGAATCTGTAAATTGTAGACTATTAATCCGCAAAAGAGAATGGAGAACAATATGGAGAGAAAATGTTTTCCTTTTTCTCTCAAAAAATAGTCCAATTGAAAGATTACATTTTCTCTCAAAAAATAGTCCAATTGAAAGATTTGATTCTGTGGGTGGGGTGGGGGCTGCTGAAGCATATAATTAACAGCAATAGAGGGGCCACCAAAGCACCATTGGGGATTATTATATCCTTTCGAAAATAGATATTCCAGCGACAGCTGTATTTGATTTTGATGCCTTACCGACCCAAAAATTCGAATAAATCGTTAGCCTATCCAAATCTAATCAACAAAGCAAAACCGCGTGGAATCTTAACTAAAGCTGATGAAAATGATGGATCTTTTCGGTAAAGGTTAAGCTTAAACCCACTAAGCTTCCTGATAGTAATTTAGACCAACCTTGGAAATCTCCATCTTCCCAAATCCCAACTGGTTTAGAATTTTACCTCATTTTTCGTTAAAAATTATTACAAATTTATTACTCAATTCATTTCATTCTATCTGTCGTGGAATAAATAAACCCAATTGTTATTTTAGATTATTAATAAAAAATAAATTTCTTCTTTCCAATTTTATCATGTCTTCGTTTTGGTATAAGTTTTTTTATTAATAAAAGTCTTCTCTATTTTAGCCTCTCTAAAAGAGAGTAATATAATTATTTTATATATGTAATTATGCATATTAGATGATATTATTAATATTTGTGAAAACCTTAAACCTCATATATAATAGAATAGATAAAGTAAGATAATACTCATAATTAAACTCTTGACTTTTTACAATATAATTTTTATACTATCATTTTCATAATTTAAATCCTAATGTTATTATTTTATTAAGGATAAATATCAAAATAAATTATGAATTTTGCACGTTCTTACAACTATATCCAATTCTGTAAAAATTATGTTTAAATTATATAAATTTTCACTTTTGTAACAAATATAGTCTCAGTATTTTGGAACTGGCCTTCAAACCTAGCTGGTTCTAACGTGGCTTATGTGGACTGATACGTGAAATTTTTTATTAAAAAAATTATTTTCCCTCTCTTTCTCCATCTTTTTCTCTTCTCTCTTTCATCTTCCTTTTTCCTCACTTTCTTTTTGTTTGCCAACAACAATCACCATGCATACTAACACACTTTGTTAAATTCAACTTAACTAAGAAGATAATAATATAAATTCAATTTTATATTCGGAGAAAAAGAGGGCGTATAAGGAGAAAGAGGAAGAGCAAAAGAGAAAAAGAGATAGCAAAGAGGGAAGAAGAAGACGAAGAGAGAAGAAAAAGGAAGAAAAAAGAAAAAGGAAGAAAAAAGAGTAAGAATGAGAGAAAAAAAGAGGGACAGGAGAGTGAGGTGGGAAAAAAATTTTAATAGGAGTATCAACTAGGTTTGGAAGCCGATTCCAAGATACTTAGACTAAATTTGGTACGGAAGCAGAATTTTATATAATTTAAACATAATTTTTGTAAAACTAAATAAAACTACAAAATTGGGCAAAATTCTGGATTTATAGTGATATTTGAATAACAAAATTCTTTGTATTAGCTACTGAGCTGAAATTAAAAAAAAAATTATATTAAAAGGTGCCAAATCCAATGATATATATATATAATCAAACAATGAAATACATATAAATAGGATTAAATCATACAAGTAAACAAGGGCAGGCCTACATATAATATATATATTTTTTTCATATACATTATATATATTATAATTTTGACCCACTAATTTTTAAACTCCAATACTCACATAACTTTATTTGTATTCAATTTTCTTGCTCTTACTCCTATCTTAGTCTTAACTGCCTTTTAAAGCAAATCGATATTCCAGTCTCTAGCCAATGCGGCAGTCATTCTACCACTATCAATCTTTGTTCCTTTCATCGGTCATTGCGTTAGTCGTGAAGTGCGAAGTTGGTTTAAATATTCTCTTCATCTTCAACATTGTGCTATTTTCAACATTATATCTTTGCTCATAAGTGTGGTAATACCTCCTACATCCATGCTTTGTCTCTCCATAGGGACATATGAATTTAGATCCTAGGGCTCTTAGGGTTATTCGATTTATTTTGGGTTGTTTTGATGAATTCCCCAATTATATACATTTTGCCCTTAGTGATTTAATTGTTGGTATTTTTTTTAAGAAAAATTAGAGTTCAATTTGACTTTTAAGTTGAATTTGGCTTCTGGGTTCAGTTTTATTATTGTTGCTACCCTAAGTTTTTCTAATCAAGGCTTTGAATGTAAATTTCTCTTTGCTAGCACTAAAATTGTATTAAGTTAAATGTTAATTAAGAAATAATGTCATCTCATAGTGGCTTAATTAGGAAATAATGACTATTGATATTATGAATGCTAAAGGTTATGGTTCTCACAGCTCATCTGTATGTTAGATTTGCTTAATATTTTATTAATATAGGGAACTGGTTTGTTCTATAATGCGCAATTGATGTCAGAAAAATCTTTCTTATCTTTAGCTATTATCTCATTCTCATAGTGACTTAATTCAATATTAAGCTATTAGAGCTTTTTTTTTTTTTTCGAACTTCCATTACAGTCTTGAGAAATTTAAAGACAGAGTTAAAGGCATAATCAATTACTACTCCTGAAAAATTTAAAGACAACCAATTATTGGTGACCACATAAAGTTTATTATTAAAATATTTATATTTATATTTTCCTATTTAATTTTAATCCCACTGAAAAAGTTAGCTGCCTCCGCCCTGCAAGTAAAATCTATCATAAATATAAGTAATTTTATAGCACATAAATGTAAAATACGCATCAAATAATATAGATCGAACAAGATTCCAAAAATATGTACATGATCTAACACTTGAACAGAAAACCTCATGAACTATATATTATGGATCGAGTGTATCTTTCAATGCACAAGGCCAAAAAGCTCGCAAAGTTACAAACCTGAGAACCCCATCCCTGACATGTTCAAAATAAAGTTTTCTGTATTTATTTATTTTCCTTCATAAAAACTAATATCCATATCTACAAGGCCCAATCCTGCATTCTCATCTCTATGCTGTTCATCCAACAAAATATCAGCATATCACACTATTGCTCTCCTCCTGGCACCTGACAGCCATCAACTCACTAGAAATCCACAAACTGAGCCAACATTTTAACCTGCCTGAAGCAGCTGCGGCAACAGTGATATCCGTCTCATGTTGAGTCTATTGCTTCAACCTTTTGTCGAGCCAAATACTTTTCTCTCCGTTCTTTCTGAAGCACAGATATTATCAAGGAAAACAATTATACAAGACAGCAATTACAAACCGAGCAGTTGTCAGAAATAAGATAGTACACATACCCATTCATCTATCACAAGGCCTTCCCCAACGGCACGTGGCCCAGTGTAAGGTGGAGGTTTCTTTTTTGCTTCAACAGCAACCTCAGCTTCAGCCAACTGACGCTTCAGTTTTTCCAATGCCTAGGAAGAAGCAATAAACTTCAAGGTCATTACCTTGAACATGTATTACGCGTGTTATTCAAAAACATTGAAACATAAATATATTGTGACTTACTGAACTAGGATGCTCCACATCCAAAAAGATAACCCTTAGTATTCGTTCCACTGTTACCTGATCCTTCTGTTCATCAAACTGCAAGGGAAATACTAGATTAATGTTACCAATGATTTATCTCCACAAAGAAATGTCACAACTATTCACAAGAGTAATGCAATTACAGCATTCATAAACATATAAGAGAAATAAAAGAAACATGATTTCTACTATTGTTATTGAGAAGTTATAAACTCTAAATAAGGCAAGACAGTTGCCGGCAAGCTAAGGAAGATCAAAATGTTTAGAAGATTAGTGTAATTTTGATAAGTAGACAATTACTATGACAGCTTCCTTAAATAATTAATACTAATTGCCAGCTAATCATTGGCCGTAAAAGCTTAGGCAATCGAATAATGGCTAACAATATATAACATGGACCAACACTCTTAACCAACTTCTCAATTTAAGCAAGTCCAAAGTATAACCATAAAGAGGTTTGCAATTTTTTTTTTTTTTTAACTAAAACAGAGGGTGCTACGCTAGAGAATAGCTAACAAAATGTAATATTCTAGAATTAAGAAAAGGACACATATGGGTGGTTAGAAGGGCTAAAGGGCAATTAGAATTAACAGATTTTGGCTCTATATAGTGGTAGGACAGTAGGCTGAAGGAGGAAGTAGGCTTTTGGGTATTTTGTATTCTGCATTGGCAGAGGTCCTTCGGCAGCGACGTGAGGAAGGGGATTTCTTCTTGGGCTGTGAGCAATCACAGATTGGCTATCCTTTTGTTTCTTTTCTTCATTGTATTTCTTCCATTTTCATTTTTCCTTCTTAGTTGCTGTCCAACTTAGTTTCTAAGTATGTAATGTGGATATTGAATGAAATACAAACTTTCTTCTATTGATTAAGCTCTGTCTTGATTGATAAGTTGCGTGTTATTTGTTGTCTATATTTACTGCTTTTCATTATTGGTCCGACCTGCTGGATGCTAGGAAATAGAGGGTGCTACCTACCAAGGCAGACCAACCTTAACTAACATTTCCATTCCAAAAAGTTTAGATGCTAGTAAATGAGCCAATAATGCATACAAATTCCCATTACTCTTAAAAACAACTAGGGTTAATTACACTCATGGTCACTGAACTTTGTATTATTTTCATTTAAATGACCAAACTTTTTTTTGTGACACAAAATTGAACTTAACTTTCATTGCACAAAAATTACTTTCGATCAATATGCTGCCCGAATGCTGAGTCACATCACTGCCACCTCACTACCATGTAAGTGACAAATAAGCAACCTATTGACCGAAAGTGATTTTTGCGCAATGAAAGTTAAATTCACTTATTTTTGTGTCACAAAAAAAAGTTTGGTCATTTAAAGGAAAGTAATACAAAATTCAGTGATCACGGGTGCAATTAACCCAAACAAATACGAGACCAAATTTACTTTTACACAACGGAGTTAAAAGGGTTCTAGCATTGATATTAGGATGAAACTATGAATTACCAAGTAACATATCAACAAATAAATAATTATCCATGAGCAAGTTGAACAGTATATATATGTTGGCAACATACTAATCAAATAGCAAGAATGTCTTATTACCCAGCTTGAAAACCCTTTGGACTAGAAAAGCTCATATATTGTGTCTAAAAATCACGTGACAAGAGACATAGCAACAGTGTTCTCATTTAACATCACAATATGAACACAGATATTAGTACTGAATTTCAAATTCAATATCATCGAAAAAAATATAAGATAAATTTTCGAAATAGAAATAGTTTCAATGGCATCAAGATCTTAAATTCTGTACACTGATTCTGTTAGCTTCCAAGAAGAAGTAGGAGCAAAAGATTTGTTTCACATAAAAAAAATTATTTTGCAATCTATACCAATAACAAATTATCACACAACTTAAATAAAAAACAAACTTAACGGATTCCGTTTCAATTTTCTTTAGGCCATCAAAAACAAAACTCATGAAACAGAGACTAGCATCCATGTTAACAATGCCAAACATTTCAAAACAAAATAATAACATAAATAGACTTACCAACTCAGGTACATATTCTATTCTTCCTTTCACCTTCAAACTCATGATCTTGAACTTGACCTTGCTCTTCTGGTCTATTACTTTTTCATTGTTCTCTGGAAGTTCAACAAACTTGAACACTAGCAAATTAAAAATAAGATAAATGTCAAAAAATTTACATAGCAAATACACAATAAATCAAACAGTATAGTAGCACAACATATGCCTGCATTTTCCCTATCAGTAAAATTCAAAGTTCCAGAGAAAAGTACAAGAAAGAAAAAAAATCAGGGTAAGGGGGGTATGTTACCAGTAGCAATGATGGTTTCTCCTGGAGCGAGAATGCCTCCCGGGGGTCGCATGAAACAACTCTTTGGCGCAGTTGTTTGAAACTAGAATGTGATAAAGAAACCAATTTAGAGACTTGAATAAAGTAAGGGAAACACCCACAATATACTTATCTAAATTAAGTGTTACAAACAATTTATCAGAATTCAGAAATAAATTACTCATTCCTTAACCACATTGTATACAGCAAAAATTTAAAAGAAAATGAAAGAGGAAGATTAGAAATGAATAAAAATGACTAGGGAAAAAAATTCATTTTCTTGTAACTGAGGGAATTGGTAGGATTTTTTTAAAATAAACACGGATCACAAAAGACTTACTTATTTAAGTCTTTTTAATTCTTTTACTTTGCCTAATTCAAGGAAAAAAAAAAAAAGAACCAGTGAACCTTCCAACGTATACATTATTTAATGCGCCCATAAACAGATAAAAACAAAAGTGACGTAATGCATCAACATAATATAATGCCTTTTCCTGCCTTAACTAAATACAAAGCAGATGCAAGTAAAACTATTATACATCCCATGAACAGTACGTATATACAATCATCCTACCAAATCACAGGAATAATTCAAAGGAAATTACCTTGAAAGCTACATGAGACCTGCTTGTGTTTTTCAACCTGATTGCGCTCCTCGCCTGTTTTCCTGGTTCATCTGCAACACAAAATAAACTTAAATTAAATGTTAAACAACAAATTTAACACAAAGGCTCATAGATTTCTTCAAAAAAATTAAAAAGAAATGAAAAACAGAAAGGCTCACAGATCAGCGTAGAATAACAGAAAGGAGTGGAGCATGGTCAGAAATACAACAAAACAGTGAAATCTTTCATCTAAGTTAACTAAAAATAAACGTAAAATGGAATTCCGTTCTGAATTTATACAGAAATTGATATTAGCCAAATGATTGCCAGAACAATTGGAGTTGACAAAAGAACGAAGTCAACGCGGGAAAAAATGAAGAAGATGACCAAGGAAAACGACGACGTACAAGGGAAGTAGAGGTTATTGGCAGGGTCAAGGCGGAGTCTTCGTCGAGGAGGGAAAAGAGATCTGGCAACGGACGACACCGTTCTGGAAGACGATGAAGATTTCGAGCTGTCTTTCACCTCTATATGACGGTTACTGGTGTTGCCGTTATGAATTTGGTTAAGGTTCTGCGTGGAAGAAGCAGAAGAAGAAGACGACGACGAATTGGTCCCGCTCTGCCAAAACGGACATAGACTAAACAGCTTCCTATCTCTGTGATACTTTTGCTGATCGGCAACCGCCATCGTTCACTGCCGAGATACAGGCCGCCGGTCACAATTCCTCCGTCCAGGAAAACTTGTATAAATTAAAATAAATAAATAAATAAAAATCTTTAGTTGGATACGAGAAGTGTTGTAAAGCGCGGATTAGTTTGTTTTTTTGTAAAGAAAAGGTGTCTTTCTCACGAGTTTTAAACGCAGGTAGGTATAGTCGGATTTGAAATGGCTTTTTGTAAAATAGGAGTTTGTGTTGGAATTCAAGTCCGCGCATTAAATGAATTGTACGTTCGGATAAACAGTGTTATTAAATGAAAAGGAGAGGGTAGTTTGGGTATGAAAAGTACAGGTGGATGATGCGTCGGAAGTGCAGGTTAACTACGTGAAATTCTATAAGGAAGCAGTAAATTAAATGAAGAGAAGAGTGATTAGGTAAAGATTAATGTACGGCATTTACGCTTGCCGGCTAAGTTTGTTGATGTGGGTTAGTTGGGAAGGTGAGTTATTAATTAACTGATTAATGACATTCTTAATACTTCTGTTGGTAATTGTAAAACCAATTGGCGGTTACGATGTTGAAAAACATACATCACCTCTTTATGCTTTTATAAGTAAGAGAAATGCTACAAATAATTATTACATGGAAATATTCGAATAAAAAATCATGAGAAATGATATTTTGTAATACATGCGTTTCTATATTGAAATTGTTTAACGGGAAGTCCATAAAAAAGTGTTGGCAGTATTTTTTAAAAATAATTATATTCATATCATAAAATAATAAATTACATTGTTTAAATATATTATTTTTTGAAGAAAATATTATAAAAATTTTGTAACATTTCCAAATTTTAAAATTATATTTAAATTTTTTTTTCATTTTAATTATATAAAATTTTATTTTTAATACTAATCTAGTCTTAATTTTTAAGAATTAGATGATTTAATATGGCTATTATGTTATATATCATACTATACATAAAAATGAGAGTTGGAGGACAGGTAAAATTACCAAAAAACTAATCTGATTGTATTATTTAATTGGATAATTTTGTCATTTACTAATTGAATTTATTAGTAAATTGTATTAATAATTCATTAATTAGAAGTTTACTTCTATTAGGACTAGATAACTATATTTTTTATATAAAAAATCATATAACTAATATTAAAAAAATAAATTAATAAAAATATATTAGTGTCCAACATTATTATTTTTTTTACATTCTGTGAATACTATTAATGAAAATTAATATTATTATTTTTAATTACAAATAAGTGATAATTATAAATAAAACTCAAACATTTAATCCGATTTTTAATTTAACGTCTAACATTTTTTTAAGTTATGAGAATATTATTATTTTAAATTTATGAATTACAAATAAGTGATAATTATAAATAAAACTATAATATTTAATCCGATTTTTAATATAATGTCCAAATAATTGACATTGAAGAAGAAATATTTGATATATTTAGAGTTATATAATATATCTAGTTATTATTATTATTATTATTATTATTATTATTATAAAATAAATATTGGATCATTTGTACTATAATTATTGTTGGTCACTCCTTATATTTTATCTTGGCTCTACCTATGTTCATGTCTATAATTAAGTAGGAGAATGCTCAAATGAAAAGTTTTGCAATATTAGAATTAAAAAAATATTAGAAATATAATTCAATAATAACTTTTTCTTAATTATATACATAACTAGTTAAGTTTTTAAAATTTACATGCATAGTAAAATATAATTTTCTTTCTTATTAAAATATAAAAATTAAATATAATTAACAAACATTAACATTTAAATTAAACGTAACTTAATTATATAATAATTAAAAGTAACTAAAATTAATTTGCTGGATATTATTATTATTATTATTATTATTATTATTATTATTAAAAATTACACGCGTTGATGATTAGGAATAGGGAACATACAAAATAATCATAAAATATTTATATACTGCCTCCATTTTATGTAACATCCTCGACTTTCCCACATGTATTATGACACGCATTACATTTGGACATATTTATTTTATATATATGTCATTTACATGAAACACATGCATACGTAGGGATTTTGGCGTGAACGTATTCACGAGATAGACTTGACACGGATCGGTTTATCGCAATAAGACCAAGTCGTATGTGTCTAGCTATAATTTAAATAAAGACACAAGATATTAAAAATGAAATTAAATAAATGATTACTTTTGAAATATAGGAAATTTAGCATAGTTATATTAAAGTAGACAATTTGACTAGATAGTATTTTGGCACTAAATACTTATAATTATGTAGAGAAAATAATAATAATAATTAATTAATATTTATTTAAATTATTTAAAAATAATATCAGAAAAAAAAGTAAAAGTTAAAAAAAAAAAACAAAAGTGAGTCGGTTAAGAGGGCCTTAAGCTGCCTTCTTTGTCATTTCTTGCATTTTCATCTCCTTCTTCATTTTCATTTGGTTCCAAGCCCCCAAACTCTATCATCGGACCATACTTAAGGTAATTCTCCTCTCTTGTATGTTAATTTTGAGTTAAGATATTAGTTAAGCTAGGTTTATGTAGGCATAAGCAACACAGTGTAATTCTTGGTTCTATTTCAAGGGCAGTACGTTGGCCTCCGTTTCCTTCAAGTTGTAGACCGAATCTAAAGAAATACAAAACATAAAAGTTGTAACTTTATGTCTTAGGTTCATGGATATATAAATATTTTTGCATGATTTGGTGTCTGTAAAAAGATATGGGCATCGGACTAGAACTGGTTCCATTGAGGAACCTAGCTGAATCACTTTTTTTTTTATTCTGTTTCTATACGATAGATCATTATTTGAGGAATCTCTAAACATAAAAGTTGTAGATCTATGTGTTATCTAGTTGTATACCAAATTTCAGGACCAGATGATGGGTGGATATGGAGTTATAGGCAAGAGAGTCATGCTTATTCCACATTTGAGCTGCCTGCTTAGTGTTCTGGGCAGGTCTAGTCATTTATTGGCCAATTTTTAGCTCCTTATAGACATAATCTGTAAATAGTCAAAACATCAAAGTTATAGTTATATGTCTTAGCTAAATTTTGGCATAAATTTCACCTCAATATGTTATGTATGTTGTGAGTTATAGCTTTCATAAGTCAAACTGGTCCGGATGCCAGCCCTGTTTCTGACCAGTCCCAATTACCCTACCATATGAGGACTTTAGAGGCAGAATGGATGAAAGTTGTCAACATAAAAAATGTTCCATTTTAACATATCTATCTGCATATAAAGTTTCATACAAATATGACTTACACGTTGTAAGATATGAAGAAGCAAATTTGGTGTCTCAAAACTGCCTATGGTCAAAAACAGGGCAGAGAACAGAACATGATTGTAAATTGCATAAAATATTTCACAATGGTCCAATTGGTCTGAAATAGTATCTCTACATGTTAGCGTTAATTAGAAACAAGAATCATGTAAATTGGACTAGTATAGAAAAAGTTATAAGCTAATAAACACATGAAGGTCACACTGCGTTTAGACCAAATCCTAGTTAGTGGTCCTTAAAATTCATACTTCAATATGTTTAAGTTTATTTAGCTACCAATTGATCAAGTATACATTCAATTAGGTCCACAGCATATTGGAGAGCCTCAAGAAAGTGAAAGACAGTAAGATAGAGGCTTAGTAGCAAAAGAAAATGTGAGTTTAATTATCGAACGATTTCTTTGGTACGTGTTATGTGCAATGCGATTATTACGTACTATGTGCAACGTGACTTGACTTACGGCCATATGAATTACGTGATTGTTATGGTATGGATATGACATCAAAAAGAGATGAATGACTTAAATATATGGTTATGTTATAGGCTTTTCTTACATGGAGTAATTGATTGTTGAATATGCAAATATGATATAAATGCAAATGTTAAGTAATGATTGTTGCAAATTGCATATGCATATGGATTTAAAAGGCGTTGTGACTAGCTAAATGGCATTGTAAAGCAAAAGAAAAGGCCTATGGCCCAAACAAATGTTCAAAAGCAAAAGAAAAGGCC
>CATIWF010025422.1:0-20202 GCA_949630135.1 Balakata baccata
TAAAATAATAAAATTACTAACATCACATGGTGTTAAGTGGATATGACACTTGTCTCTTTATTTTGATCTTAATTTTAGACATAGAAAATATTGATATTTAGTTAATGCATACTTTATGTTATGTGTATTACCAGTATTATCGTATAAGCTTAGCTATCTCATAATGAAGTTTCGTCTTCCTTTTTTTCTCTTTCCTTGGTGGGCACCTCACCACGATTAGGCGCATGCATACAACTTGTGCCTAGGCCCCAAGACCACTTAGCACTTTTCATACCAATAGTAAATCAAAATGTTCAATTCATGAAGTAAGCTTAAGTTGAGAGTTAAAGTGATCAAGTATTAATATCCTCCCTAAGAATTTAACACTTCAAATGTGCAATGGGTGGTACAACTTGGGATCTTGTATCCCAGTCTTTTACTTTCCCGTGTATCCTTTTTCTATTCTTTGCTGGACAAACTCAATATTCATATGGTTATAAGAACCTAGGTAGCTAAACATAGTATATCCTTTTTCTCTTCTTTGCTGGACAAACTCAAAATTCATAAGATTATAAAAACCTGGGCAGCTAAACATACCTTACAAAGCTTTCTTCAATAATTTCACCAATATGTGACACAACCTAAGTTCAACCACATATCCTATCTCATCCCAATTTGCCTATTAGTTCCACACTATTAGTCTAATAAAGCATCATAACTAGGCATATAATCTATTTGGAGAGCCTATTAATAGAACATGGAAAAAAAAAAATGAAGACAGAGCATGCCAGAAAATGATTGGAATAACCTTTGTGCTTCAATGATTGGAAGTCGCACAGACATAAGCTCACAGAACAGCTCCAGAATCTCTTGAGCAGCCATCATGTTCTCTTCTCTTATTATATGCTCTACCTGAAATGGACAGGAAAAAAAAATGTTACAATGAGATTTTCTTCTTCCTCCCAGGGATAAATCCGTTTCTAAGTAAGAAAGTGTTCATATTCATAGTAACAGCAATAACAGCCTAGCCAAACACAATTCAAATGAAAGGGCAGTTATACCCGAATGCGAGCAGTAGCTTCTTGGCCAGTCTCAAGTAGCTTAGCAATATCTCGACGCATTTGCTTTATCTGAATCTCTCTCCTGTTCCTCAGCAATTTAATGCGTGGAATAGTCAACTTGAGTAGGGTTTTACTGTAAATACACAAGACAACGAAAAGGAAAATAAATCTTCACGAATTTAACTCCAAAATGACAAATCACAAGCTTCAATCGAAAGACTAAGAACATTAAAAGCTAAAAAGTACACCAAATAGTAATTCAAACATTCAATTTATTGCTTACACAAAAAAAAGTATTGCAAGCAACAGATGAAGAAGTTAAAAAATAATTTGATTCCTGAAATTTTGAGTCAATTGCGAAGAAACAGAATCATGTGATATAATCACAGAATTTGATGCTGAATGTTATTTACTTTCTTTGTTTGCTCCAGCTTTATCTCGGGAACCAAACGGAACCCAAAATTCCCAATCCCATAATTTCGCAAATAAACCCCCAACAAAACCAAAATAAAAAGGAAAAGGAATGATGGAAATAAGCAGAAAAAACGATTGAATTACCATTTGGCAGCTTTAAAGCCCTTGTTGAAGAAGGAATCGAGCATCGACATGACTCTTAACTATCAGATCAGAAAAGCAGCAATCAGGCCTCCTAATCACAAAAATCTATAGATCTTTTAAAAATTATAAATTTCTCCCTTTCTTTTGCTAAGACAGGCAATCGTTGAATTGAAAATCAGAGGACAAGGATGATGACGAAAGAGAAGAGAGTTTGTATTGATTGAAAATATTCCTTTTCAAAATAATATCTACTTGCTACAATTAGGATACGCGCAATCACCAGCAAAGCAAGTCCTGCTTCCTTAGGATCGAAGGCTTCTTCGTTTTGGTGATTAATTAATAATTTGATTATCCGTCAGAGTTGAGCTAAGAAAATGAAGATATTTGTGGGGCCAAACGCTGCCTAATACTTCCGGCAAACCTTCTCGGTCGGTGGGGCCACTGGTCCACTTCTTAGTTATTTGGAAGCCTTATATCATGCACGGGTACATAGAGAGCATTGTAGACTGAGCAATGGTTTTGTTTATGGTGAAAGCTTCTATACATGGTTATGTTTAGATTAACAATAAGAGAAATTTTGTACTCATAGAAATCAACTCTATTTTTTTCCATACAGTATTTGGTCATATATTTTTTTCTCCCTTCTTCTCTTTCAAAACTATTTTTAGAAGTAAAATAGATTTTTTTTTTATGAACTTCATCATATACCAGATGAAAAGAAAACTCCTATTACTGAAATTCATTTTCGTAGTCTCTATGATGCTTACAACCATTCAAAAGCTACTTGGAAGACACTTCAAGTCTCTTGTTCAAAAATCCAATAAATTCGTGAAGGAGTATGTTCAATCATCTTCCTTTAATTATTGTACAATCAAAGCCACAAGAGAAGAACAATTCATCTTTTTGGAAATTCTTCCTGAATTTTTGCCTATGGAAAAAAGAAGATTTCTCTCACCTTTATTTTGGTGTTATTCGTCTTACTCTTTCCTACCATGGAAAGAAAGGATTACCAGTCTTCACTCGACTAGCTTTACTGAACACTAAATATCTCTAGTATTAACATGCTGTAAATAGTACTGTTGAGACTTTCTCTAAATGCTGGGACAATATTGTTTACCTTTTATCCTAATTTTAATTTATCTCTTAAAGATCTACATGTGTTTTCAGCATTCAAGGTTCAAGTCCAAATTACTAGTGCTTCTCATATTATGTCTGCTACAGCTGCTACTCTTCATTATCAGCTGATTTATAGAGTTCAAAATTATGTTCTGGACCTTTCAGCTCCTGTCTCAAATGATGTTTTGTTCATTGTAGCAGATGCACAACATGTTCCAACTTGAGTGCATATCCCCAGACAGATCTCTAGAGATGAATTGGTCAAATTGTTACTAGACACCTAGGTAACAAACTATGAAAAAATTCATAATACATCTTAACCGATTCAAAATCTAGAATCTTGTTTCACAAAGAAGGCTGATGGTACTATAGAGACAAAGTTTATCAGAAACTCAGAATCTAGTTACAGCACTTCTATTTTTGCAACTCAGTTCATGATTCAACTAGTTTCTCTGGAAGAAGATTTGAGAGTAACTAGATTTCATTCTGCTAACAAACCAATTTATGTCGTGTTTCAGGGAGATCATAAAGTCCTACATGTGGATTGCCAATGTAAAAATGATGATTCTTCTAAGAAAAATAAGAAAAAAAAAATCGATCAGGATCTAACAAGGTCATAAGAAGAAGATTTGATGACCACGATCCCTTTGTTGGTCTGCTAGGACAGCCGTCTAGAAAGTATGATCATGTTGTGCACTATTCTAAACCTTTGTCTTTCAAAACTAAGATGCCAATACCCATCCATCCTAATTGGGATGAACATCTGCATGAGCCTCAAGAGCCACCAACTCCTGCTTCTCCTCTTCCAATCTATAATAAGGGTATAAAATGGCTTAAGAAGTATGAGCCTCAATGGATTCAAAAGTTTGACCTCCTCCACAACCAATCACGATTCCTCTAGTATGTATGTTTCAGCCAATTAGAGATGATTTTCCCTCCTTACAAGAAAGTACGATGGATCTAGTCAAAAATGTCAAAAGGACTCCGTATGTTTGATCTCCTGGACCAGATGCTCAAGGGAGACCTCGAGAAATTACAATTGGAGATTATGTGCTTAATTGGTAGACTGAAAATGTTTTGACTCAAAATTCTACTTTAAGAAGAATTGAAACTAAAGTAGATACTGTCTTGACCAAGTAAATTTAGTTAAGTCCTTTATGATGAATCTGTTCAATTTTCAGCAAGAATTCATGATCAAACTTCAAAGACAAATTATGGCTTTCCATAATGAACTAATACAGATGATCAGAAATTAGGTTTTTAGCTCGACTTTTCAACAAAAACAGGAAGAAATTACCAAGTTGAAACAATAATTGTCTCGGGTAGAAAAAGACTTGGATGTCAAAACTCCTTTCAATCCTTTTGCCTTTACCAACACTCTACCCTTACCAAAAACCACTGTATCCTTTACCCTTATCAATTCCAATATTGATCTAATCCTTCTTCAATATAAAAATTTTCAGAAAATGCTTCTAGCACAACTTCATAAGCCTAAACCACCAAAGAAGAAGCAAATCATTTATGCTCCTCCTTTTGTCCAACCCGCACACACCACCACTTCATCTTCAATACATCCTCGTAGACCTAAAAAAGAACCCGAATCCCAACCTCTTAGCCATTTTTCTCTAGATTCTCAAAACCCTTTCCAATACATGGCCCAAGAACCCTCTCAATCTGAATCATATACCTTTACCCAGGACCACCAAAGTAATACCACTTCTAATGATGTGCAAGATACCTCAGATTCAGTTTCTGAATCTGGTACTAGTTCCTCAACATTCCCTCTACTGAGACTATTTCTTCCTCTACCAATACTACTGAATCTACTACCACAGTTCCATCTATAAAAATGGCAAGCCTATTGTTACGGGCCCATACTTAGGACCGTATAGCGCTCACTTAGGTCCCATTCAAGCAAGCCAACCAAGAGATATTATGTTAATTCTGCATATAAGATGGGACATGGGTTAGATTCAGGCCAACGACTAAATAACCAATAGCATTTGCAAGCACAGTATGATAGCATAATCAAGATAACACATAAATACAACAAACGATTGCATAAACATGGCATCACATTAAAGAAGCACAACCATATAAAGAAAGACACAAAATGAGTAGAAATCGAGCTAATATTTCATTAATATTCGATTGAGCATTTCAAAGATGGTCAAACCATTGTGGAATATTCGTGTGGGTGGGGGGCAACCTATGAAGCGAACAGGCCCGCTAACTATCTGATCCGAGCAACAAGTCCAATAAGTGACTAGTCACTCCCCCTAAAGAGCTTAAGGGGCATATTAAGGCCTGGTAGAAGGAAACATAGATATGTTCCAGCCATCACTCCCTTGGAATTACAAAAAAATATATAATTATTTTTTTAAAGATAGTTTCACATTTTCATTACAATGTTCTTCCCCACATTACAAGATGCTCCCCCCCCCCTCCCCCTCCCCCTCTCTCACACTCTCCCCTACTCAAATAGTCGACGTCCTCATCGACTAAATCTTCAAGAAGGCTTCAATCTGTAGGCTGAAGGAGGATAAATCTTCGGCTTTCTTTCAGGTGGTCTCTTTATCACTTTGGCCCTTCTACTTAACTAAGTATTTTTTGAATTATTGCTTACTGGATGACTGCATATGTTCTACTAGAATCCCCCTCACTTATTTATTTTTTAGTGGTTATTTGCTGATGGCTGGTCTTATTGTGGTTGGCATCTTCCTTGTCTGGACGATATGGCTTCAAACTACTGTCCTAGAATACAGGATGAACTTGTACCCCCTCAAACAATTATTCTAGTACTAGCTTCACCCTCACCATATCTCAGAGTGGACTTGTTGAGGTCGTTGATGTTTATTTACCCATTTCTTCTTTTGAGGGGAGGCCTCTAAATGTGCTCTTGCAATCTCTTCACCCTGTCTCCATTCTTTCATGAAAGAGAAGGCCTTTGTAAGATACATCAAGAGGGTAAGGCACCAGAGATTGTTGACCTATAACAATCTCAAAAGGACTTTTGTTAGTAATGGAATACTTTTTGACAATTGAAACAAAATTGAGCCACATTAAGTAAATATCATTAGTTCTTCTAGCAAAATTTGATAAAATGTTGCATATCTTCTTTCAAGAGACCTTTTTTGCACAGGTGCCCCAAAACAAGCCCTTGAAGAATGAATAAATCCTATCTCTAGAAGTTTGTTTAATTGTTTCCGCAACTCAGCTACTACTGAAGGGCTAAAATTATCTTCTTTTTGCTCATAGGGTCTATTGTTGTTAGGACCATGCAGGTTGTCTCATTATTAAGGAAGATAAGACAGTTAGCAACAGGCATAGGAACTGAGAAACTTTCCTTAAAGAAGTCGATCCCTAAAACCACATCAAAATCATACATAGGAGCTATAGTGAAATTGATATTCCCAATCTAATGACCAACCCTTACTGGAATCATAGTCATGATGCCTATTATTTCTTTAGCTGCTGAGTTAATAGCTTTGATTTTGCCCTCATTTTATTCAACCTAAAGCTTCAGCCTCGTGGCTTCCTTCTCTGTTACAAAATTATTTGTTACTCCAGTATCTAGAAAAGCCCTACAAGTCTTTCCATTTATTATCACGTCTATATACATTAGCCCCTTTTTTGTTTTGTCCTTCTGTGAAATCGCATGGTGGCACATGACTCCAATGAACTTTAGGGCCCCTATAACTGAAATATCTCAAGTGTCCCCGTTTTAGATATTCTTTTCTTTTTAAAGTGAATGTAGAGCACTCAAGGCTCTTCTATGCAAACATTTAACAACTCTATGAGGCCCCTTACAAAGAAAGCAAAAGATGGGCTTTATAGCACTATTTTACAATCCGGCCTCCTAATTTTTCGTACTTTGGAAACTATGAGCCATAGTCTGGAAGGTGAGGCCCTTTTCCTTAAGTCCTAGTTTGCTATTGAACTTCTTGTCAGAAGTCGAACCCCAATTTTGCCTCTCACTTCCTCTAAGAAATTGATTGGTCTGTTTCCCTCCCCTAACAAAGGTCCTACTCTATTGTTCGAATGCTTGTCTACACTTAGAACAAATGTGAATTTTCTCTTAGAGTTATTTCTCGAGTAGTCATCAAGGCTTTCAGTAATAGTGATAGTTTTATGGTGATCTTTAATCCCCCGTCGGTATAATTTATTCTTGGACCAAAGTTTCAACCATTTCATAAAGTTGAAAATTTTATCGGCATCTGATATGTCTTGTATGTCCAAGATGAGGGCTTGGAAGCTTTTTACATATTCTTGGATGGATCTTCTTTGTTGCAAATTACTAAGTTTGCAACGAGCAGTATATACGGCATTCTCAGGGTAAAACTGCATTCTGAGTTCCTTCTTGAATTCTTCCCAAGAAGAGATTGCCTTCCTACCATTTTTCATTTCCTTCACTCGGCTTTGCTACTAAAGTTTGGCATCCCCAGCTAGATACATTGGAGCCACCCTTAACTTGTTCTCCTCCGAGCTAATCTTGGTAGCTTCCAAATAGGAATCAAGATCAAATAGAAAGTTATCTACTTCCCTTGAGTCTCGTGTGTCTTCATAAGCCTTAGGCTCAATGATCTTTATCTTCCCATATTCATGTGAATTAGTGCCGACATTCTCAACTGCTTTCATCAATATGCTCACCTTAGTCCTAGTCTCCTTAAGTTCATCACAAACGGAGGTGAAAGCTTCTTGGGCTTCATTAGATAGGGACTTAACTCCCTCCTCAAAAATCTTATAGGAACTAGCAAGTTGTCTCACCACCTCTTCTAGGTTCCCCAATCTGTTATTACTTGTCCCTGTACCATCAACCCAAATAAAATCCACACCTTGGGTGGAATTCTTATGAATTAGCTCATGGACTGCATATGACTCGGCTATCAATGCCTTAAACAATTTTGAATTGGCCACCATGGCAAAAAGGAAATCTTGGTTAACCACCATGGCTTTCCAAGCTTTAGATTGGCTACTGCAGCTACAATCGAGTTTGCATCGGCCACTACCGCTTTTAAAGTCTCATTTTCCCTTTTAAGGGCTTCGATTCATTGAAAAATGAGCTTAAGGTCCACTACTCAATTACCCATTAGGGCTTCACTAGGCCTGTCCCTCTCAAGGGATTACATTCTTTCTTTGAGTGCCTCAGTTCGACTCATGAAAGTTTTTCCCATTTATTTTTTTTCCAAAACCGGATTAGCTCCGCTCTGATACCAAATGTCACGGGCCCATACTTGGGACCGTGTGGTGCTCACTTGGGTCGCGTTCAAGCAAGCTAGCCAATAGTTATTCCGCTAATTCTGCATATAAGATGGGACATAGGTTAGATTCGGGCCAACGACCGAATAACCAATAGCATTTGCAGGCACGGTATGATAGCATAATCAAGATAACACATAAATACAACAAGCAATCGCATAAACATGGCATCACATTAAAGAGTCACTACCACCTAAAGAAAGGCACAAAATGAGTAGAAATCGGGCTAGTATTTCATTAATATTCGATTGAGAATTACAAAGATGGCCAAGCCATTATGGAACTTTTGTATGCATAGGGGAGCAATTTAGGAGGCGAACGGGCCCATCAGTTATTCGATCCGAGCGATAAGTCCAATAGGTGGCTAGTCACTCCCCCCTAAAGAGCTTTAGGAGCATGTTAAGGCCTGGCAGGAGGAAACATGGATATGTTCCAACCATCACTCCCTTGAAATTACAAAAAATATAATTATTTTTGAAAAGACAGTTTTGTCCTTTCATTGTAATGTTCTTCCCCCCATTACAAGATAGCCCCCCTTTACACCCAGCTGGTCCAACTGAGCCAGCCTCTATTGGTTTTTCTATAGCTGTTGATCATACAAAAGCTTATTTTACAGAGCTATCTGAAGATGATGAGACTACTAGTCCTACAGCTCCTCCAATAGAAAGTAAGGCAAAACCTATCAATTGTCCATGGTTTTTGATGGATCATATTCCTCATCATCAATGGCAAAGTTGTCTTTTGGAAATTTTAGCTTAGGGATGGAAACAAAACAACAAGCAAGGGTCTTTATTCTTGAAATTCTTCAAGAACTCACCACCAGATTAGAATGGTGGTTGCGAATTCTTGAATACAATAAAATTCAGTTCCACCAAATTAATTCTCTCATTAATGCTTTATGGCATATTGAAAATGAATTTGTTGGTAGTTTTGCAGATCTCATTGAAATAGGTTGTATGGAGTTCTTTCAACTAAAGTATCGTTCTTTAAGAAGAAAAGATCTGGACAATCATTATCAAAGAGTTTGTTCTAGATATTATCAATTGGGTGCTGGAGATGTTAATTTGAAGCAACAGTTCATCTCCTCTGTACCAGAAGAGTTAGGAGATGTAACTTTTAAGTACTTCCGCAAATAAGGAATCAGTCTTCGAGACTTATCTCTGTCTTAGATTTTTCAAAAGATGCTTGTGGTCCTAGAAAAACTATATACAGCAAGAAAGTTGGTTAAGGAAGCTCTTCATTAGACTAATAAAAAAGATATGGATTCCTTATGTCAAATACCATATCTTCAAATCAAGCGTGCCAAAGTAAAATATTGTGATTGTAAGCATTGTAAGAAAAAGAAGCACTTTAAGAAGTATAAACAGTCTTATTCCTCTCCTCATCCATCCCAAATGAAGAAATTTAAGTTCTTCAGAAGAAAACAGAAAAGGCATAAGAAGACGGATCGCTGTTACCTTTGTGGTAAAAAAGGACATTTTGCAAAACAGTGTCCTATTCAGCCAAAACAAGCAATTCAACTTATTCAACATATTCATGATCAATATGATATGAATCTTGACAAAGCTGATGTTGAATCCTTATTCTCTAAAGAAGATGATCTATCCCCTGATTCTTTCATAAGAATCAGAGATGAAGACAATGAATATGATACTGAAGAAAGTTTTCAAATTGAGCCTGATTCGCTTTATCTAATTGAAATCATTTCCCAAAAATCCATAAAACAATATGTTCCTTCTTGTCCAGTCCAACTCTTTACTAATAAATATGAAAAGTCCATCATGGCTATTGCTTTCATAGATACTAGTGCATACCAAACCATAGCCAACCCTAAACTCTTTCCAGACTACTTCTGGAAAGCCTATACCTAACTCTTTAAAGTCGCTGATGGAAATTATTTCTCCGCATACTTCATAACTGTAAAGCCTATTAAAATCTAATTCCTGCCCAACTATTTTGTTTAGACTCAAGTTTTACGCTCGGCCTTACCCAAGAAAGATATCCTAATTGGATTTGATGTTATCAGCCACCTTCCTCGATTATCCATTGAAAGTCATGGTTCAAGATCAAAAAAATGGTTTCTCCTTTATACCTCTGCACTAAAATTGTTTACAATCTTTTTGGTGGCCTATTTTGATGATGTTAAAGCCCAACTCATTAAAAATAGTTGTGTTAAAAATTTCTCAAGTGTTCCAGTCCGTTGTGGACCCATTTAGAATTCTTCATTTCATTGCCCTTCAACACAGAATGAAGATATTAATCCTACCAAGGCTATGCATCCTGGAATGAATCCAGAACATCAAACATTATTAGTCTAAGAATGTTCTCAACTACTACAACAAAGATTAATTGAACCAACTAAGTTAGATTGGGTATGTCATGTCTTTTATGTCAATAAGTGATCTGAACAAGTTCGAGGAAAGAAACGGCTTGTGATTGATTATAAACCATTGAACTATTTTCTCAAAGATGATAAGTTTTCTTTGCCAAAAAATATCGTCTTTGATGACATTTCTTAAAGATGCCAAGATCTTCTCTAAATTTGATCTCAAATCTGGCTTTTAGCAACTTGGCATTCATCCTAAAGAAAGATACAAGAAAGCTTTCTGCATTCCTAACCACCACTATCAGTGGACAGTTATGTCCTTTAGATTGAAAGTGGCCTCTTCACTATTTCAGAAGGCAATGACACGTATCTATGAGCTGATCTTATCTTCTGCTTTGATCTACATCAATGACATCCTTCTCTTTTTCTAAGGATGAGACAGCACATTATCAATTATTGCAGAAGTTCATGAATATCACTGCTCAGTATGGGATTATGCTATCAGAAATGAAAATACTTATTGGTAAACAAGAAATAGACTTTCTTGGTATGATCTTTAAAGATGGCACTTATCAACCCTATTCTTATATAGGCTAAGAATTACTACAGTTTGCTGATACTGACTTTTCAGTAAAGCAAGTTCACCAATTTCTTAGCATGGCTAACTATGCTAAGAACTTTATTCCTCAGTTCACTCAGTACGCTTATCCTTTACAACAATTATTAAAAAAAAAAGCCACCTCTATGGACAAATGTTCAAACTCAGGCTGTAAAGAAGTTAATGGAGATCTGCTCAAATCTCCTACCTTTACACATATCAACAAGTGGACAAAGGATTTAGACTGATGCGAGTGATGAATATTAGGGGGTTATCCTTTTAGAAGAAAGAGTAGGAACTAGATAAATTTGTGCCTATGCCAGTGGCAGGTTCAAGGACTCTGAATGTCACTACCATTCTACTTTCAAAGAAATCTTAGCGGTGAAGAATGGTATCAAGAAATTTGAATTTTACCTTATTGGACATCATTTTCTTGTCCTTATAGACTATTATTCCTTTCCAAAAATCCTTGAATTCAAAGGAAAACAGGCCCCACATTCTTAGCTACTGAGGTGGAATGAATGGTTTTCTAAGTTTTTCTTCTCTATTCAGCATATAAAAGGAGACTAAAACCTCATCCAGGATTTATTATCAAGACTATTTCAAAAACACAAACATTTTCATTTGATAACATATGTTCATATTGTCCCAATAATTTACATGGCAGGAAATCCTAATGTAATGGTTGACCAAAAGTATCCTCTTAGTTGGTCTTTCACTAAAGCAATGACTAAAGAGTAGCAAATAGAGAAAATGTTAATGGCCTAGTATTCAAGCATTAGGCAGCATGGCAAGACATATATCCTTCCTAAAGTATTCAATCCACAATATCCATTCATGGAGGTATTCAAGATTCCTACTGAAGGACTATTCCTAGAACATAGTATTCATATATTATGGTATCTATATTCCATGCATTTTATGGCATTTGAATTTTGTCCTTTCAGATGATATAATTTGTTAGCTGCCCAGGTGTTACCAGAAAACTCCAATAAGTTCTTAAGCTAGTTTCTTCCTTTAGACATCTGGAAACGGTTCTTCTTTAAGGCTCTTCATGATAGCCGGAATGTGGATATTTAGGATAAAAGAAGTTCATACTATTGTTTTTCTTAAATGGTATTAACATTATGCTCTGTTCGAAGTTTACTAGACCTTCCCTTATTCTTTATAAGGAAATTGTGACAGTCACCCATTTGAAGTAAGGGAACTATAGATAAAGATTGCTGCTAAGAATCATTACATTCCCAAATCACTCTGGCCTCTGTATCATGAGGAAGCTCCTTAGAAAGAAATTTCTTTCCAACACAAGGTCCAACTAGAAAATTCTAAACAAGATAATATGTCGATAAAGTCTTCCTATAACTCAGCAGGACCTTCTGAAGTGGAACCCTCCAAACCACATGTGCACAGTCCTACATCCTCAATCTCTAGGTCCGATGACAACGATATATACATGAATCTCTCCCCAAGTCATGAGCCCATCAGAGGAAAAGGACTAGACTAGGGATTTGAAAGAATCTTTTACTTTAATAATGTAAAATAACTATGTTTGTTGGTTTCTACTTTCTGAGTTGGAACACTTATCCTCTTTGTCAGTTTGTAATAATTCTACTTAGTACTTATGTAAGCTGTTTTAATAGCATTGTGTGTATCCTCTCCTATATAAGGAGAGTTTGTTTCAGTTTGTAACCAAGTTAGAGTAAGTGAAATAAAAATTCTCTGTAAGTTTTATCACCATGAGTTTCTAAACTTTTCTTCTTTCTCTAATAAATAAATAAAACCTCTATATCCTTTATTTTTCTACATAATCATTCACTATGGTTCCAATATAATTTTGGATCCCTCGTCAATACAAAGGAACAAAAAGAAGGTAAGGAGGCCATAGAAAGTAGTTCAAGTTATTAATGCAGATGGCCTTTATGCTATTAAATATACGGTGATAATTTCATAAATATTCATCATCTGATTATCGATAAATGTTTATTACTTTTATTAATAAATATTTATTAGTTTATTAAGAAATGTTCATTATGAATAAATTAAAAGTTTATTAGTTTATTACTACAAAAAATTAAAGAAAATAATATAATATTCATTAAATTATATACACAATGCATGTTCATCAATATGATTTAATGGATTTATATCTATAGATCAAAATAAAAAAAAAAATTGTAAATATTCATCATCTGATTATTGAAAAAGATTCATTATTTTATTGAAAAATGTTCATTAGTTTATTAAGAAATATTTATTATGAATAAAGTAAATGTTCATTAGTTTATTATTACAAAAATTAAAGAAAATAATATAATATTCATTAAATTATATATACAATACATCTTCATCAAGATGATTTAATGGATTAATATATATAAATCAAAATAAAAAATCGTAAAAGTTCATCATTCGGTTATTGAAAAAAGATTCATTACTTTATTGAAAAAATATTTATTACTTTATTAATAAAAGTTTATTGTAAATAAAGTAAATGTTCATTAGTTTATTACTACAAAATTAAAGAAAATAATATAGTATTCATTAAATTATATACATAATGCATTTTATTTCATGACTCTAGGTTTATTAACAATAAAGTAAAAGATTCATTAGTTTATTGAGAAATATTTATTACAAATGAAATAAAAGTTCATTAGTTTATTGGTAAAATATTCATTAGTTTATTGATAAAATGTTCATTAGTTTATTAATAAAAATTCATTTTTTATATTTATACAAATTCATTTTACTTCTTTGTATACTTAATTTAATGAATATTTTTTTCTTTTTATGTTTTGATTTGTAGGTATGAATTCATTGAATTATCTTTAAATAAATTCAAAAGTATAATAAAAAATCAAGACAAAATGCACCGAAAAAATAATAAATATAGATAAATCACATCTAAAAAACACAGTAATTGTTGATTTTATTTTAAAATAAAATCAATATTTATCGATAAAATAATGAACATTTTACTAATAAGTTAATGAATCATTTACTAATAAACTAATGAACCTATATTAACAAATAAACTTGTGTAAGTTTACTTTATTTTCAAAATTGTCACCGTATTTTATTACTACTCTCACACGTGTGAGGTACATAATACTCTGTGAATTAGGATCCACAATATAATTTGTCATCTTTGATTACTCTCATTGAGATCTAAAACTTTGTGCATATCAAGCCCAATTCAAAAGCCTACCGTTTTAAAGGCCCGAATGTCATGTTTAATGGGAATTTTACATAAAAACTAAAGGATTGTACCTTGTTCACCGATGGTTTCAAAGCTTTTTTCAGTTTTACCTGTGTCGTTTCCATATTGTCAATCCAACTTTCTTTATTTTCATTTTTTTTCAAATATTAGATTTCAATGTATATTTAGCATATTTTTTATCTAATTAAGACAAAAAATTGTCATATTTCATCTGTTAAATATAGATTTAAAAATTTCATTAACTTGTATAGCCACCAATTGTCCTTATATATACATTTATTTATTTTTAATCATTGTTTAATTAACTTAATTAGCAAAAAAATATGTAAACTTGTATTTTTATTTACAAAAATAAACTTTAGGCAAATATTAATTATAGAGTGAATATGTAAACTTGTATTTAATTAACTTAATTAAGTTTATTTACTTTGGATAAATCTTTGGTAAATTTTTGAACAAATCTTTGGTAAACTTTCAGTAAACTTTTGGTAAATTTCAGGTAAATATTTGGTAAATTTCGAATAATTCTTGAGTCAATCTTGTATAATTTCAGCTTTTATTAATTTTTTTTTTGCAAAGATTGGGTAAACTTTGGGTATAATTTAGGTAAACCTTAAATAAATCTTTGATAATTTTTTTGTTACTTCAATTTTCATTAATTTTTGTGGTAAATCTTTGGTAATTTTTAGGTAAACTTTAGTAAATCTTGTATAATTTCAACTTTCATTAACTCTTTGGTAAATATTGGGTATAACTTGAGTAAATCTTAAATAAGTTTTTAATAAACTTTTTGTAACTTCAATTTTCTTTAATTTTATGGTAAATTTTTAGTGAACCTTGAGTAATTCTAGAGTAAATATTGGTAAATCTTGAGTAAACTTTATTCAATTTTAACTTTAATTAATTTTCTGGTAAATATTGAATAAATTTTGGGTATAACTTGAATAAATTTTAAGTAAATTTTTTATAAACCTTTTATAACTTCAATTTTCATTAATTTTGTAGTAAAAATTGATTTTCAATATTTTCGTAATAATTTTAGGCACGTCAATTTTTTGAAAAAAATTTTGATGCGTACGATTTTTTTGGAAAAAAAATTTTAAAGGATAATATTTTTTGTAAATATTCACCCGTTTTTTTTTTCTATTTTTGTAAAATTCCCTAAAAACTAAAAGGCATGTCATCAATAACAAAAATACCACCCAACAACATTATTTCAGAAATACCAAAAACCATTCATCAGATTTTCAAAAAGGTAAACTAAAATGTTGCTCGAAATTCTCTCTCTCAAATTCAAATCTCTCTTAATCTCTTTCAAACAACAAATCACGATCTCCTTTCTTCTTCAAATTACTTCAAACTCTTATAGATTCCTAATCAAATTTGCAATTGTTCAAACTACTCCAGTCATCATCTTCTTTACCAAAATTTTGCATAATTCTCTCCAATAATCGATTTTAATAACAAATCAAGGTATATTTAATTTAGTTTGTAGTACACATATAATGAGTATAATACACTGGTCATCAATGAAGAAATCATAAATTATGCATTCCTTCAATCATATTCATTATATTAATAATGCAATATATTTTCATTAGAACTTTGGTAAACCATTCATACATATATGTTGCATAATGGTAAACCTTCAGTGGATAAGTGCTACATAATTGTAAACCTTGAAAAATGATAAGAAAACAGTTTGTAAACTTTTGATATGTTTTGAGGTTAAATTGTGGTAAACATTGGTTTTACCTTAGCTTAATATTTGGTAAACCTTAGGTATACATTAGCTTAAGCTATGCAAAACTTTGGTTATATATTAGGTAAACCTTGGATAAACTATAGGTATTTAACCTTGGGTAAATCTCAGGTATAATTAGATATATCTTCGATAAATATTGGATGTATCTTAGTTAACCTTTAGTAAAACTTAGGTAAATTTGGGATGAACCTCGGCTAAAACTTAGGTGAACATTAAGTTAATCTTTAGCAAACCTTGTGTAAGCCTTTAGTAAACATCAGCTAAACCTTAGGTGTACCTTGGACATACTTTGGGTAAATTTTGGGTGTACCTTAGATTAATTTTGGTTAAACATTTGGTAAAACTCTGCTAAATCTTAGAAATATCTTGGGTAAACCTCAAGTAAACATTGGTTAAACCTTAGGTATATCTTAAGTGAACCTTGGGAGAAAATTATATTAACATTATGTAATCTCTCTTACTTTATAAAAAATAAAAAACACATACACATACACATACCACTTGTATAATATACTTAAATATTTCATTGACAATTTTTAAATTTACAGGAAGAAACGGAAAATATTCCAATTGTCATACATCACAGTGGAAAGTGGGATGGACAATATAATTAGAATGATTTTAGAGTTAATGGCATGCTAATTCCACTTAAGTGCAACTTTCACAGCTTGCTGGGAATTTTACATTGACAATATGCATTTAAATAGAGAGCTCAACACCATTGAGATACAGTACAAATTGAAAAACAATTATCCATCTTTAAAAATTGAGGAAAATACAAATCTTTCATTTTACTTAAAAATCAAGAAAAATAAGACAGATGTCACAAAGCTGCCACTCTACATAATTGTACAACAAAGACTTGTTGATCAAAGCTGTTTCAGACTTACTTATTTCCAAAATGAAGAGCATATAGGAGCTAAATCAGCAAATAGATATACAATTTCAGTATTAGAAAACTACTTGATGAAAACTGAAGATCAAAATCAACCCACAAATTTCTTAGATTATGCAAATGCATTATCAAAAGATGTATTTAATGTCAACATAGAAATATCAGCGTTTATAAGTGATTCAACATCAATAACTAAAATCACAAAAAATCATATATATATATAATGAGACATTCAAAAAGGTGCTCAGTTACTATGTAATAAGCAAATACTTCTAATACATGGCCAAAAAATCATACATTAAGACATACATTGCCACTTGCATAGACAACAATTTGCAAATGGTATATTAGAGCTTCAACAAAAGGTAAATTCTATATTTTCAAAGGTCTTATAAATGTTTGATTTACATTTAATAAACCTTATAGAGATCTCTGATGAATAATTGTATTTTTTAGTATACCTTCAGTATATGGTAAATCTTGGGTAAATATCAAGTAAATATTGAGTAAATCCGGGTAAACCTTAGGTGGACCTCAAATAAACCTTTGAGCAAATGCTAAGTAAAACCTAGAAAGCCTTTGAGTAAACCTTGGGTACAATTTGGTAAATATTGGATGAACCTTTAGTCTGTAAACCTTTAGTAAACTATGGAAAAATCTTGAGTAAACCCTGGATACACCTAAGGTAAACTACTGCTAAATGTTCAATAAATGTTACTGACTAACTATCATTTCGAAAAAAAATTTCTTACAATGGCAGGAAATATAAAAATGATCAAAATCAGAAAGTTGAATAACATTCACACATGCTCTCTAGAAATTAGATTGACATACCAAAACAAGCAACTTCATCTATAGTTGCTAACTACATCAAACCAAAATATGCTAGTGAGAAAAAAATACAAACCACAAGAGATTATAAAAGATATGAATGATCAGTATAGCATGAAAATCAGCTATATGAAAGCTTGGAAGTCAAAGGAAAAAGCACAATAAATGGTCAGAGATAAACCAAATGAATCATATGCTCTACTACCACAAATCTTGTATACATTAAAAGCGAAAAATCTAGGCTCATTTGCAGACCTAAAAAAGGAGGACAACAACACATTCCTCTATACATTTATAGCACTAAATGCATTAATAAAAAGCTAGAAATACTGTAGACCAGTAATGGTAGTTGATGACACCTTTTTAAAGGCAAAATAAGATGGGACAATATTGACAGCATCAACACAAAATGCAGCTGTCATTTTCAATTATTGACTCTAAAAATGATGCAGCATAGGAATGGTTCTTAACAAAAGTTAGAGAAGCATTTGGTTGTCCCAAAGGAAAGTGCATAAAATCATATAAACATGACAGCATAAAAAAAGCAATAAAAAAAGTATATCCTGAAGCTGCACATGATATATGCACATTCCATCTTTTGAACAACATCAAAACAAATTTCAAAAGGAATTTAAAAAGCATCAAAGAACCATTCTTTAAGGCAGCAAATGCATACACCGCAGAGGAATGTGAAATGTATATGAAAGAGATAGACGACATAGATACAAGGTTCAGACCTTATCTTAATATAATTCGACACCACAAGTGGGCCAGACCTTATGCAATGAATAATAAATATTCATTAATGACATCAAACATAGTCGAATCAATCAATGCAGCAAACAAATAATCTAGAGAGTTACCAATAGCAATATTACTAGAGCATCTATGAGGTTTAATACAAGACTGGATGCATAAAAATTGAAACAATGTAAAGGCAACGTTCACAAAATTAGAAATAAGACCTAAACAAATGTTATTAGAAAACTACCACCACTCAATGAAAATGCAGGTAAAAATTCTCAATTCTTTTAAACATTAAGTAAATATATGCTATAGTTGTGGTGTGCTACTTGTTGGTAAACATTTGGTATATCTTTGATAAACTTTTAGAATAGGTAACCTTAGTAAAACTTGGGAAGATCTATGGTAAACTATAGGTAAACCTTGGGTAAACAATGCAGCTAGAAAACATCTACGTTAAACCCTAGGTAAAAATTGGGTAAATTTTAGGTAAACCGTGAGTAAAACTTAGGTAAATCCTTAGATAAAGCTTGGAAAGATCTATGGTAAACCTTGCAAATATCTTTGCTAAACATTAGGTAAACATTGATTGTATCTTAGATAAAGTTAGTAAACATCTACGGAAAATTTTAGATAAACATTAGGTAAAATTTAGATAAATCTTAGGTAAAACTTAAAAACTATATAAAAATTTAAAACAAAACTAACCAAAAAAAAAATTTTATCTTTCCACACGGGTAAAAGGATCAACAGATGATATATTCAATGTATAATAAGGTCAAAATTAGTTCACAGTAAATTTGCTAGAAAGAACATGTACATGTAAAAGATTTCAACTTAACGAGCTACCATGTCCACATGCTTTAGTTGCATTAAACCATATAAACCAAGATTCACATTCTTATTGCTCACAGTTCTACACAAAAGAAAATTTTCTCGTAATATATGATGGAATTGTGTATCCACTTGGAAGACTATCAACTTGGGAAATACCAACAGAAGTTTAACAAATATAAGTAAAACTATTATAAGAAAGGGTAAAGCTAGAAGACCAAAGAAAAGAAGAATAAAGAACCATGAAAGACAAAAAAAAAAAAAAACAAAAGCAAGTGTAGCAGATGTGGATATAATATGGCCACAATACAAAAACATGCATAAATGTATTAGAATAAATAATATTTTATTTGAATAAATAATAATTTTAGCAATTGTGAAAAGTAAATCTCAAATTAAGATATATATATATATATATATATATATATATATTTGCTATACGTGTGAAACATTTAGAACAAACCTTAGGTGAACCTATGCAATATCTCTCCTAAAATGTAAGAAATATTTAGAGTAAACATTTGGTAAATTTTAGATAAATTTCTAATATATTTCTTAGATAAACCTGTGACGTTTGTTGGTTTAGACATCGTGTCGACGTGCATTATGAAACCGAAAACACTCAAACCGATAGAAATTTAAATTTGGGTAATAAAAAAATGTAAAATAAAATTAGAAATTCCACGTGCTCCCTTCCCAAATATCCACTACTTGCCCCTCCCTGCCCCATCCAAACAATACCTTAATTAGATTTGAAGTTAATAAATCAAATAAAAAATGGCAGAAACCCTGGATAAACCCTTCTCCTCTCAAAAAGGCGCAGAAAGCGGGTGGCGGAATGAGCAGTACAAATCCAGCCCACCACGACGACGATCAAGGCGAGGTCTTCATCGATGAATCTGATATCGTCGACGAAGTTACCATCGACGATGAAGGTCCTATTTTTCTCTTAAATATTTGTTCATCCATTTCTACCCCATTTTCTGCTGGCATCATTTCCTTTTCCTCCGAACAGA
>CATIWF010025423.1:0-104116 GCA_949630135.1 Balakata baccata
CTATAAAAATAGAAGATTTGCAAGAAGAAGTAAAAAATATTAAAATAGAATTAAAAGGAGAAATAAATACATTAAAAGAGAAGGTTAATAAATTAGAACGAGAAAATTTAGCTAAAAACTTAGAAAATTATATAGGAACAAGTGATACAATAGATTATATAAATAATATATAAAGAATTCATTATCAGAAATGGTATGTTAAAATAAATTTAATAATAAATGATACTCATCTAGCTACAACTGCTTTAATAGACAGTGGTGCTGATCAAAATTGTATTAAAGAAGGTTTAGTCCTAACAAAATACTATGAAAAAACATCATAACGTCTACATACGGCTAGTGGATCTAGATTAATAGTCAACTATAAATTATCCAATACTAGTATATATAATCAAGGATATTTTTTTAAAACAAATTTTATATTAGTAAGAAATTTAAATACAAACATAATTTTAGGAATACCTTTTCTTACTATGATATATCTTTTTACTGTTTTAGAAAAGAGAATTAGTACTAATATATTAGGAAAAGAAATTATATTTGAATTTTCATTCCCTATCAGAACAAAAGATATAAACTGGTTACAAGATAATAATATTCAGAAAATAAATATAATTAAAAATAAAAAACAACATTTAAAATAATTAGCAAATGAAATAAAAATTAAGAAACTTGATAAACAGATATAAACAATAGATATTCAAAAAGAAATAAAAGAAATAGAAAAAAGTTTAAATTAAATATATGTGCACCAATTCCAAATGCTTTTTGGAACAGAAAACAACATATAATAAAACTACCATATATAAAAGATTTTAATGAAACAAAAATACCTACTAAATCAAAAGCAATACATATGCGTCAAGATTTAGAAAAAACATGCCAACAGGAAATAGCAGATTTAAAAAATAAATGGTTAATTAGAGATTTTAAGTCATCTTGGTCTTGTTCAGCTTTTTATGTTATGAATAATGCAGAACTAGAAAGAGGTACTCCAATATTAGTAATAAATTATAAACCTTTAAATAAAGTATTACAATGGATCAGGTACCCTATACCTAACAAAAGAGATCTACTAAAAAAGTTATATCAAGCAAATATATTTTCCAAATTTGATATGAAATCAGGATTTTTGCAAATACAAATTGCAGAAGAAGATAAATATAAAACAGAATTTAATATACCGTTTGGGCATTATGAATGGAATGTAATGCCTTTTGGATTAAAAAATGCTCCATCAGAATTTCAAAATATAATGAACGATATAATTAGGCCAATTAATTCATTTTCAATAGTTTATATAGATGATGTTTTAATATTTTCCAATTTTATAAACCAACATAAAAAACATTTAGAAAATTTTTACAATGTTATACATGCTAATGGTATGGCAGTATCAGAATTTAAAATGAAATTATTTCAACAGCAAATTAGATTTTTAGGACATGACATTTATCAAGGTACTATTAAACCAATAATTAGAAGTTTAGAATTTTCAAATAAATTCCCTGATGAAATAAAAGATAAAAAACAGTTACAACGATTTTTAGGTTGTTTAAATTATGTTCATGAATTTTTTAAAGATTTAGGAATAATATGCAAACCTTTATATGATAGATTAAAAAAGAATCCAAAGCCTTGGTCAAACGAACACACAGATATAGTCAAAGAAATAAAATCTAGAATCAAAAATTTGCCTTGTTTAAATTTACCTCACCCAGATTCTTTTCTTATAGTAGAAACTGATACTAGTGATAAAGGTTTCGGAGGCATATTAAAACAAAAATATAATAATAAAGAAAGTCTAGTTAGATATTATTCAGGATGTTGGAATCCAACTCAGTCAAATTATTCTACTATTAAAAAGGAGATTTTAAGCATTGTTTTATGCATTAAAAAATTTGAAGATGATTTATATATGAAAAAATTTTTATTACGCATTGATTGTTTGGCAGCAAAATATGTTTTAGAAAAAGATGTTTAAAATTTAGTTTCTAAACAGATTTTTGTCCGATGGCAAGATTTATTAAGTAATTTTGATTTTGAAATTGAATTTATTAAAGGAGAAAACAATTCTCTTCCTGATTTTTTATCCCGCGAGTTTTTACAGGGACAATGAATAATCAACAGGGAAATTCTAATAAACAGATACTTTCAAAGGCTACTTATAATAAGCAGACTAGCCCGTCTTCATCAAGCCCATCCAGTTCACGATTAACACCTTTAGTACATCAAAACCCATTTTACCCTATCCGACCGAGAACATCACCTAATCAAATTCGACCCTCTTTTACTTCAACTTTACTAAGACCTTCAAGCCCAAATCCATCTACTCCAAGCCCGTCCAAACCTTCCTCTAGTCAACAACCGCAAAAAACGAATTCTGGATATTATCTTCATTCAGCAAAACTATTTGTTAAAACTTTAGATGATGAATAAGTTTCTTTAGCATCTGAAGGATTTATAAAACTTATATTATTTTTATATCCAAAAAATTGTCATTTTCATGAATCAGATTTTTCAAGAACTCGTGAATACTATCAAAATATTTTAATCGATACTGGATCAGTTGAAATTGAACATAATTTTGATAGAATTGATCCTTCTAAAATAGCTTATTCAAAAGTAAAGATTTTAGATATTTTATCTTCTGCTAGATGGAATCAACAAATCCATACTAGTAAACGTTTTTCAAATGATTTTAGTCCTACTATCTATAACTATTATGATTATCAAATGGCTTGGTATAAAACATTTTATTTACGTAATTATAATCATTCTTGGTTTTTCTATTTCTCAAACAAATTTTCAGCAGATTTACCAAACTGGTTTTATATTTGGTTTACTTACTTTGGTAATCTGACTGAGATTTTTCCTCAAGATATTTTAATAGCCTATACAAAATATTCAAGTTACTTTCCAATGGAAAAGAGTATTATCAAACTTTTAGTCAATTTATTGAAAAAATGATCTGTTGCCTTGAAGTTCTTATTAGAGAATTTTAATCATCCATGAGTTTATATATTGTACATCTGCATAATACTTTTTATCTCGAACAATTAGACATAGAAGACTTAATAGTTTTTGAATATAATTATAATTTTTGGTATTATAACCATGTGTAATATTTGTTTTACTTGTTTAATACAACAACAAAGTTGTTTAGATAATATTAAATATCACGAAGAAAAGATAGACTATTATTTTAATATAAGAAATAATACGCATATATCTAATAAGTTTGTTCATACGTTTTATATTAATGTTATTGTTTTGCATAAACGAAAAGTCTTAGAATATTGGTCAAAATATATAGAATTATCAAGAATTATAGCATTAGAAGAATTAAATCATATTGAATAGTAAACAACAGTAACGAACCTGCAACGATTTGGTATCAGAGCCTAGATACATGATTTTAGGAAAGTTAATGAATAATAAACTAGGAATTTGGATCATTAAGTTAAGTTTAACTTTGCTAATAACAATTAAAGGATGTTTATAGTAGAAATCTTAAACTTGAAACGTTGGTCAGCCTGTGAGAGTGTAGCGTTGGTCAGCCGTAGTAAGTCCGAGATGGCAGTAGGTGGTCCCGATACACTTGGTGGTCCCGTGATTGTTTAAGAGTTCTAACATAAACAAAATTTCATTGAAGTTAGCAAATTTAAATTTAATTAATGGACAAATTAGCTAGAATATTATCCATTAAAGAACCTAAAACTGGTCAATCTAGTAACTCTAATGCCTTAGATGATTTAAATCATATTAATTCAACAGAAATTAATATAGCAGACATTGAAAATCAACTAATAGATTGGACAATACCTAAACAAGATATTAAGACAATTTATAAAATTGGTTCTTTTGAGTTTATGCAAGATTACTCAATAAAAACGACTGAACAAACTATAACTTTAAATGAAGACTTAGAAACAATTCAATTATTATCAGAACATGCTATAAGAGGACATAAAAAGAAATATAAATTTATTCACTTAGGATTAATTCAAATTGCTATAAAACATTTATTTCGTCTTGGATTAGATATTCCAGTATTAATGTGTTTAAGAGATGCTAGACACACTAGTTTTTCAAACTCTTTATTAGTAATGGCAGAAACAAATTTAGCAAATGGTCCTGTGTATTTTAATTGTTATCCAAATTTTTCTTTAAGCTTATATGACCCTAATATCTTTGATACTTTAAACTTAACAGTTAAAACGAAAAATTTAGATTTTAAGCAAAATACAAGAGCCATAGTTATAATATATCGAATTTATTATAAAGTAATGTCTACTACATTAAATCCTAGAGCTAGACATAATTTATTAAAAGATGAAACTTTAATTTTTGAAGGAAATAGAATATATTCACATATTCAGATACCCAAAAGACTAAAATGGAACGAAATTTCTAGATCAGGAACATGAGAATTATCAGAAATTATAGAACCACAAAAGGTAAATATAAATAATCAAACTTCAAGTATAATAGAAAGAAATGATGGATCTGTAAAAATATCATTTTTACCAGATTAATCATTTTCTTCAAGAGTGTCAATTTTTTTGAGAATCTGGCTGAACTAGAGATTCTACTCTATCTAATTGCTGAGCAACCGTCGATAATATTTTATTTGAATAATTTTATTGTAATTGAATATATTTGATTATGTAATTATGTAATAATATATATTTACAAATCACAGTATAAACGATTAATTTTACCTATAAAATGTGGTAATAATTGAGGAAATGGACCAAAATGCATTTTAGTAAATTCGATGTGGGCTACAGTAGATGCATTGCATTCTTGTTTGTACTCATTGAAAGATCCAAGAAGCCAAAGATTCATACTGAATTCCATGCCATCATAAATGATTATTATTATTACTATTATTATATGATTGATAGGAAATGATATCTTAGGGGCAATTATATAATGACCTAACGTCCATATTATAATTAGGATGCTCGAGATTTTTGTTAAATATTCCAAAAATAGGTATATTTAATTAATTATTTTTTTTAATTTTTTTATAAACTGTAATCTATTTATTTATTTTTATTTAAAAATTGTTTTCAAAATTTAGAACTCATTTGGTATTGAGTCTTAAAAAAATACTTTTAGAAAAAAAATTTATATTTTTAATTTTTTAAATTTTAAAAACTGATTTTTATAAAAAAAAAAAAAGAAGGTAAATAGATGGTTTTTTTAATATATTTAAAAAAATTATTTATAAAAAATTTTAAAAAAATTAGTCAATTTAATAAAAAAAATTCAAAACTTACTTTTAAAACAATTAATTTCAAACTTTTTTTATAACAAGTTTAAAATACAAAAAAAAAAAAATTCAGAAAAACACTTTTTCTAAATTGAATGTCAAACCACTTAAAGTTTTCCTCGTGAATATCTTCCGGTGATATTCCCATTTTTTACAGGTCAGTCGTAATATTTATTTTTTTCCAAAAACACGCCAAGAATGTGTAAGGAAAACGAAAAGCATCTTTGAAAATCTTCAACATGTGGAAGCTTTCATCAACTGGGAATCAAAAACCATTATTTATTTTTTGTACAGTCATGTATTGTAAATTGGGTTTATATATATATACTCAATGTTATATGTGTAAATTAGCCCTCCATTCAAAAAAATAAATAAATAAATTAGCACTTAAATTATATTCAAATAAAATGAATCACTCTTTTAATTATGATTCAGTGCAATTAAGTTATTGAATTTTTAAATCAATACAAATTAGTTTTTAAATTATATTATATGAAAATGAAGCATCCATCATCTTATTAAATTTGTTCAATAATTTTTGTTTAAATACCTAATAAATAAAAAATTTAATTGCACTAATTTAAAAATTTAATTATAATGAATCAAAATTATACTGAATTAAAATTGAGAGACTAAATAACCCTATGAAATATAATTTGGCGTTAATTTTCACCGTTACTCAACAACACAAGCCATTCTTTATTTGGTTTTTGGGCCAAGCGGTGACCAAGTCCAGTGATAGAGAGAATCTCATGTCAGAATGGAGTTACAAATTTTGATTTTTAATATATTTTTAAACAGTGATTTATAAATTTATACATTTTAAAAAATTAAAAAGTACAATTCTACGGTAAGTGCCACACCAATTTATCCAAATATTGAATAGAGAGGATTTCATTCTTCAATTTCTCAGTTGCATTGTGAACAAGTTTCAACCACACGTACAGATTTATCCAATATTAGTATCTACGAGTGCATGCATGAAAGGTGACGATTGAAGTCTGCAGACTCATTAATTTTAAAATTATAATTAATTAATATCACATATTAATTTTAGAAACGATGTACTAAATAATAAAAATCAAACATATAAATATATAGAAAGAACCAAACAATTAATTCAAAAGCCTGATATGATCACAACAGCCTGTAAAAAAAAACAGATAATTAAAAATGGAGTCATTTATTCAATTTAGTGACAAGACTCAAGCAGTTATCGACCAATTTCACAAGGACCTCATTAATATCAGCAAGGGGATTGGCAACGCCGGCTTCACCGAAAGCATCGTCGCAGGTTGTGTAGTAACTTATAGCACTAGAAAGATCGGTATTAAGGCCACCCTTATCGTTTTGGCTCAGATACTGAACAGCCTCGGTGAGATCCGACACCGCATCATCGTACATTTCTTGGCAAATGCTGAATTTATCGTCGGTGCCCATTGCCCTCGACTTTATGAATGCGTGATTTGTTCTGAGAATTGCGTAGTTGATGGATGCCTCCAAGGCCTTCTTTGGGTCGGTGATTCCCTTCACCACATATTGACAGAGGGATTTGTAGGCGGTTTTCGAGCACACGTCGCCGGTAACTACGCCGGCATGGAAGAGGGTTGCCGTTGCAACAAACACCAACGAGATTGAGATATGAGGATTCATATTTGCTATTGTGATTTCTCACCCAGGGCCTCTTTGCATTCAGGGTGGCTGTTTTTATTTAATTTATTTATGGTTTTTAATGACAATTTTTTCAATGGGGGGATTAGTGTTGTTAAGTTTATTACTGCCAGATAAGGAAATTCTATTTTTATGAACATTTTTAATCTGTGGATAAATTTGAGTTTGGCAGTTAAAAACTGTCTATTATTAGATATTTCTCCATTTAGAATTAAAAATAAAATAAAATACTCTTGCTTCGTCATTTAAAACTTTTGTACAATAATTAAGAAATATATTTAAAACATAAGTAAAATATTATACTTTTAGATTTCCACCTATTATTATTGTGCTTTTAAAAAAAATAAAAGTCTTTTGTCAATTATTAAATAAGAGTAAAATAATATAAAAATTGTTAATTTATATTAATCAACTGTTTTGAACAAGGAAAAATTTAATGACATTTATTTAGAAACAGAAAGAATACATCCCAATTTTGTGCGTTTTAATTTTAAATATTAAAATTTTTAAAATCATTTAGTACCCTACAACTGTTAGTTTAACTATTATTTTCTATATTTTTTTACAGATTAATTAATTTATTATAATTGCAAGTTGAAAAGATTAAATGATTTATCACTAAAAAGAAAAAAAAAAACTCACTCACTTATTCCAATAATTAGAGACCAGTTGCAGCCAATGAAAAAGGTTTGTTGTTTAGAATTGGGCCTCGGCTTAGACCTTCAGTAGAAACCTAGTGTACAATATTGCAGAAAAACCCAATACCTTAAAACCCAAAACGGTTGCTCCCTCTAGCTATTCAGCATTTTTCTTGTAGTGGATCCAATTGTTATATATTGTACGTAGGTCCATATAGTATTATAAATCAAGATTCATCGTATATATAAGAGGTGATTGTACTTTTATAAATAAATTAAATTTACACAGCTATCAATCATACGGTTATATTTTTGTTAATATTTATCATTTGTCGTTAAATAAAAATTTATTAGTTTATTAAAAAATGTCCATTAATTCATTAAAAAAATATTTATTACGTATAAATTAAAAGTTCATTAATATATTGAGAAGGTTCATTACAAATAAACTGAAAATGTTCATTACGAATGAACTAAATGTTCATTAGTTTATTAAAAAATGTTTGTTAAATTATTAATAAAAATTTATTACAAATAAAGTAAAGTTTCATTAATTTATTGAGAAAGTTTATTGTGAATAAATTGAAAAAATTTATTTCGAATAAACTAAATGTTAATTAGTTCATTAAAAAAAGTTCATTATGAATAAAGTAAAAGTTCATTCCGAATAAATTGAAAAAGTTCATTATGAATGAACTAAAAGTTCATTAGTTTATTAAAAAATATTTATTAATTTATTCATAAATGTTAATTTCTTATATTAATATAAGTTCATTTTGTTTCTCTATGTACTTAATTTAATAGATATTTTTTTATATTTTCATTTATAGGTATAAATTCATTGAATTATTTTCAAAAAAACTCAAAATGTAATAAAAAATATCAAGACAAAATGCACCAGAAAAACAATAAATTGAGACAAATAACATATAAAAATATAAAAAAAATACAGAATAGTTGTCAATTTTATTTTAAAATAAAATGAACATTTATCAATAAACTAATAAACTTTTTACTAATAAACTAATGAAACTATATCAATAAGTAAATCTATATAAATTTATTTTATTTATAAAATTGTCACCGTATCTCTCACACGTATTTAATTCATATTGCAATGTGAATTGGCAGTATAATTTGCATAGTGGATCTATCGTATGACAAGTTCAATTTGAGTGCACGCTTCAAGTTGAATATACCCCATCATCAATAATTTAATTTATGATTATTAATTTTAATAATAATAATAAAATCAATTAATTAGTAATTAATTTTATGATTATTGGTTACCTTTTTTTATCATAAAAACATTAAACGGATTACTTGCAACTCCATGCCAGATAAATGTTTAATTTCAAACATTAAAGTTTCGTTTAGTTTAGCTGTTGAATACAGTTAGTAGCTGATAGCTGGTAACTGTTAACTGATAGTTAATTTATACTAGTATTTAGTAAAACTGATTAAAATGTTACTATTAAAATATAAAATTTCCAATAAGAACATTATTTATATAATACAAAATATATTTTTTATGATGTATGAATAAATAAAAAATAAAATAATTATTTTTATACAATTATTTATTTTAATAATTATTATAATAAGAATTTTCAGAAATTGATATTATATAATTTATAAATATAATTAATTAATTTAATATATATTTTTAATATACTTTTCTTTTGTATAATTAAAAAATATAGATTAATGATAACAAATATTAAAATAAATAATAATGTCAATTTTAAAAAAAGATATATTTGTCTCTTTACTAAGCTACAACTGTTTCAAAAAAAAACTCAAACTTCAAAATAGAATTTTTTTCAAATAGCTATCAGTTGTTGTTTGGAATATTTTACCAAACACCTCTTTTAAGTATCTGGAAATTTTTGCAACGATTGAATTCGTAGCCAGAAAATTGAGAATTATCACAACCCTATCCATCGCTAATGTTGCATCAGCACTGAGTCAAAAAATTTGGTTTCAAGGTAATGAATCTCTGCTTGTCCAAGCTTGGACATCAACTCTCTCTAAATAAGAAATTGCTCACGTACACATTAGCCACCTTCCATTTTCTCTTTTACTCATAAGAAAAGAGTAGCATAACCAAAATCCTAAATCAAGGGGATGCAAAGAACTAAGGCCCTGCTCTAAGTCAGGGGCTGCAAAAATAGATTTTCAATATCTGGAAGAGCAATATTACATCATTTCAAAAAGTTGAGGCGATGCAATTGCTTACCCTCAAATAAATATGGCTGTTCCACTGTAAGAAATCTAAGCATAAAAAAGGTAGGACATTAAAAGGCAAGGCTCCCAGAAGAAATTCTGCAAATAAAAAGAGCCAATCTTATCTAACGTGTAGCTACAAGGTTCCCCATTATGCCTCCACTAATCTCATAATATGAGGCAGTAGAAAATCCAGCTTCCAGAGCAAGCTCCTCCAACTCTTTTCCTGTATCAAGATCATACACCATTGTCACCTAATCAACACAGTTCACTGAGAAAAAGCACGACGCACAAGAAGCTATTCACAGGTGGAAAAAAAAAACCTGTTAAAAATTCTCTGATTGAGCTCTTCAAGTATTCATACTCCTTTTGAAGGCCATAACCAGATGCCACAGGAACAACAACATTGTCGATCATCCATTCCTTGCAATAAGAAACAAATAAAAGGTTTTGATTTTGTATATTTTCAAACAGCAAAAAAATTATTGCTGAACTTTAACCAGATGCCGCTGGAACAACAATATTGCTGATCATCCATTCCTTGCAATAAGAAACAAAGACAAGATTTTGATTTTGCATATTTTTAAACAGTGAATAATTATTACTGAACTTTAAGCCTGGGCAGATAAAATTAGCTGCTATAACTATAATAAATATAAGCTTCAATTACATATGGAAAATGTCAATAACCAGCAAAAAAAAATCCGTCAAGAAGCATCCAATTTCAATTGCCGTAGTATAAATAAACACATCAAATGCACAAATTTTGAATAAGAAGCCTTTAAATTTGTAACCGAATACCTGAAAAGAAATAATAAATGGTTGAGTACTCTTGTTAAAGTCAAGAACTGATGCTTTTGCACCTGCAAACCAAAGCTTGGATAAAAAATTCTGATAAAGCTATAAATTTATTGGATGCTTTTTGGGCAAAGGGAAAGAAAAATAGGACCAGGTCTCAAGACTCGAAATATTTCAAGCATGGCCCTATGCTTATCTACGACATTCCGCAGCCCATATCCCATGGTAATAGCATCAAAGTGGCAATCAGAAAATGGCAAATTAGTTGCGTCACCTTCAACCCACCTGTGATCAATGGAAGAATAAATCTGTAAAGCAGGATACCATATAATTCACACTGAAACCTCAAACTCTATAGGTCCATGTATTCATAAGTAATTTGATGAACATAATCCAACAGAGGTTGTTTTTTTTTTCTTGTGCCAAACCTCCTTAAGCATCCTCCTGAATCACTATACATAAAAACATCTCTTCGTTCACCAAAATGATATATACCAATGCTCACTCGATGTTCTTGTAGAAGTCCCTAGAAAGCATCTGTTGCCGAGATAAAGCAATCAATAGCTGCTCCTTTGAGAAATCAACACCAATCACCTGATTATTGTTAAAGAAAAGATAAGATTACATGATATAGTTAAGCTACAAAACTCATATATTGATGAGACAAGCATAGCCGAATGCAGGATGCAAGATATTGTACACAATGTATGAAGTTATAGCTGAATTTTCTTAGTTCATTCTTAATGTTCGATACAAAACATTACCAAATAATTGTACAAAAATCTCACTGAAATAATGCTTTGTTTTAAATACTATCATTTGCTTCATCCACGAGTTTAAACCCTCCAAACCTAAAACCCGTACACCAAAAATCAACAATAACACACATTTGAATTTGATCCCAAGACTTTCACTTGTAGCATCATTGTTGAATAAGAAAGAAAAATTTGCATAACCCATTTCACAACTTCGACCGCACCAGCAAAATTAAGCGTAAATACTCCTTAAAGGACACTTTTGTAGTTCTGTTCAAGAAAGTATAAAGAAAATACAATAAAGGAGAAAGATGAAACCTTGCCATTGGAGCCAACTTTCTCAGACAGGAGAAATGCTAAATCCCCGCTTCCACAACACAAATCCAACACGCTATCTCCCATTTTTGCTCTGTTCCATTATTCCAATATTTTTTATAATATGATTTTTTTTTTTTTAAGAAAAAGAAAAACAGTAACAATTTAAAAAAGAAAGAGAAAGAAAATGCACCCAGTCCAGGATACAGCCATCCGCTTCCATATACGATGCTGACCCAAACTTAACAAATCATTCAACTGATCTTTCCAAAAATAAAATAGATACATAATTATAAAATAAATTGAAATTAAAATAGATTCAATTTAAAAAAAAAAAAAAAAAGGAGTACATTATCATAAACAGGAGCAATGCGGCTAAACAGAGCTTGGCGCTCGTTACTGCATCGAACAAGTCCGCGAATGAACCGAGAAACTGAGCGGCGTGGTGGACCGTGTGAAGATAATAAACTCATTTGGAGAGAAGAAGACATATTAGCTCCCTAGCCTCAACCCCAAACTTCAGAAATTTCAATTTTGATCAATCGATTGAAGGAAATAACGATAAGGCGATAACATAAAAGGGAAATTTACATTTTCAATTTGTCTGTATTTTAATTTTTACTGTTTTTTCTTTTAATTTCAAATATTATATTTTATTGTGTATTTTCCTAAAACCAGACTGATAGAGAAGAATTTCAAATGTAAACCATATATTATTTTCTCAACTAAGCGATGTAGAATATTGGTATTGAAAGACTCCTATATGCTCCGCTTGCCATATTCTACAAATCAGCTGTCAAGGCTCTAATGCCATAAAAGCCTATATAAATCTAGCTGTTAAAGCTTTAATACCACAAAAGCCCATATGGGCATATGATTTCTTGTCCACCCTAAAAGTCACGTCGATAGAAGGAGAATTCCAAACTCATATAAATCATATATCATTCTGTTAGCTAATCGATGTAGGATTTTAGTATTGGAAGACTCATTTTAAACACAGATTAAGAATTTTATTAACTTGCATGACTACAATTTTGTCTTTATATATGTATTTATTTATTTTTAATCATTATTTAATTAACTTAATTAGCAAAAAAACATATAAACTTGAATTTAATTAACTTAATTACCAAAGTAAACTTTTGACAAACCTTAATTAAAAAAATGTAAATTTGTATTTAATTAACTTAATGAATATTATTTACTTTAGTAAACTTTTAGTAAATATTTAGTAATTTTTATTTGAGAGATTAACTTGATGTTGGGTAAATCTTATATAAACATTTAGTAAATATTAGATAAATCTTAATAAATTTTATGTAACTTCAAATTTGATAAATTTTCTTATAAATATTGGATAAATCTGGATATAATTTGAATAAATCTTAAATAAATCTTTAATAAAATTTTTGTAACTTCAAATTTCATTGATTTTATGGTAAACATTTGGTAAATCTCAAGTAAATCTTAAATAAATATTAAGTAAATTTTATATAACTTCAATTTTCATTAATTTTATCGTAAATCTTAAGTAAATCTTGTGATAAGTTTTGAATAAATTTGTTATAACTTTAATTTTCATTAATTTTTTTAGTAAATCTTGATAAATATTTAGTAAACTTTATATAATTTCAACTTTTATTAATTTTCTTGTAAACATTGAGTATAACTTGAATTTATGGTAAACATTTGGTAAATCTCAGGTAAATCTTAAATAAATATTGAGTAAATTTTATGTAACTTCAACTTTCATTAATTTTGTCGTAAATCTTAACTAAATCTTGTGATAAGTTTCGAATAAATTTGTTATAACTTTAATTTTCGTTAATTTTTTGGTAAATCTTTATAAATATTTAGTAAACTTTATATAACTTTAATTTTTATTAATTTTCTTGTAAACATTAAATATAACTTGAGTAAACCTTAAGTAAATATTTGATAAATATTGTGTAACTTCAACTTTTGTTAAATTTCTTGTAAACATTTGATATAAATTAAGTAAATATTGAGTAAATCTTTGATAACTCTTTTGTAAATTCAATTTTAATTAAATTTGAAGTAAATCATTAGTAAATTTTGAATAATTATTTGATAAATCTTGATAAATATTGAGTAAATATTTTGTAATTTTAATTTTTATTAATTTTTTGGTAAATATTGGGTATAACTTAAATAAACCATAAGTAAATTTTTGATAAAATTTTTATAATTTCAATTTTCATTAATTTTGCTATAAATCTTGATTTTTAGTAGATTTGAAAAAAAATTTGTGTAGACAATATTTTTGAAAAAAGAAATTTGTGCATGTGATGCTTTTGAAGTATTTTTGAAAAAAAATTTTGTGCATATAATATTTAAAAAAAAAATTCGTAGCGCCGTAATTTTATAAATATTTACTTATTTTTTTCTATTTTTGTAAAATTCTCTAACATAAATAGGGATTTATGAACATGGGCCTACTTAAAGGTATGGAACATGTAAAAGGCCCATCATATGCAATTGGCTTTTTTTCTTAGAGAAATTTATACTACATTTTCGAATTTTTTTCCATTTTTGCAGTAATTTTATCATGTTTTTATGCTTTGTTATTTTCAATTTTACAGTTTTTTTTCCAAATATTTAAATTTCATTGTATATTTAATATATTTTTTATTTAATTAAGATATAAATTATCATATCTCATATGTCAAATATAAATTTAACAATTTTATTAATTGTATAGTCACTAATTGTTCTTATATATATTTTTAGTTATTTTTAATCACAGTTTAATTAAATTAATTAGAGAACAAATATGTAAAATTGTATTTAATTAACTTATTTACCAAAATAAACTTTAGGCAAATCTTAATTACAAAAAATATATAAATTTGTATTTAATTAAATTAATTAAAGTTATTTATATTGGATAAATATTTGGACAAACATTTGATAAATATCTAGTAAATATTTGACAAACCTCGAGTAATTATTGGGTAAACCTTATGTAACTTCAACTTTCATTAATTTTTTTGTAAATCTTGGATAAATCTTGGATATAATTTGCGTAAACCTTGAGGAAATTTTTGATAAATCTTTTGTCACTTCAATTTTCATTAATTTTTGAGGTAAATTCTGGGTAAATTTTGAGTAAATTTTATGTAATTTCAACTTTCGTTAACTTTCTGGTAAATATCATATATAACTCGAGCAAACGTTAAGTAAGTTTTTAATAAATATTTTGTAACTTTAATTTTTTTTTAATTTTATGGTAAACTTTTAGAAATTATTGAGTAAATTTTGGTAAATATTGAGTAAATCTTGTTCAATTTTAACTTTAATTAATTTTATAACATATACTGAATAAATTTAGATATAACTTGAGTAAATTTTAAGTAAACTTTTTATAAATTTTTTATAATTTCAATTTTTATTGATTTTGTAATAGACAATTTAATAAAATTTTATTAAATTTTAATTATCGGTATTTTTATAATATTCACCCTTTTTTTCCATTCGAAAATATAAAAAAAAAAAATTTAAAGGATAATCATTTTGAAAAAAACTCTAAAGGATAAATTGAAATTTTTTTTCCATTTTGAAAAAACTTAAAAAAAACTTCAAAAGATAATCATTTTGTAAATATTCACCTTTTTTTTCTTCCATTTGTAAAATTTCCATTTTTTTAACCTCAAAAGTCAAAATATTTGCTTATAATCATTTTTTTAGGACAATTTGTATAAAAGTGTAAATTTCAATTTTATGATAAAATAATCATATTATTTATTTTTAAAATTTTAAATATATATATTTTTAATTTATATTAAATATAGTACCAAAATAATTTAATTTGACAATAATATAGCACTTAAAACATATTTTTTATCTAGTACTACAATTTTTTATTTTAAATAAATTTACACTAATTTAATTATGTAAATTATTTTTATGCTAAAACTATACCTGTATTAACGTAGATTTACACAAATCTATATTTTTTTCAAGACTTTGAAGCTGTGGTTGCTAATTCTGCTTGAATCTAGGAAGACTTAATTTATTCTAAATTTTATACTAGCTTTTTATAGAAAGAGTGAATTTCACCAACGGTTCTCAAATTATATAACTCATAACAACTCGATATTTGAAAAATTATTTGTCACATAAAGATACCAAAATTATATAAATTATAACAATTCAGTACTTTAAAAATTATTTGTAACATAAAAGTACTTTAACTTTTATTTTGTAACTAAATAATACTTATATTTTCAACTATTAGAGTTTATTTAACATTCTATTTGGAAAAAAATGTTTTTCAGTATTTTTAACTTTTTTGAGTTTTGAAAACAATTTTTAGTAAATACATATAAATAGATATTTTTTTCAGAAGTCTGTTTGAAAAAAACAATTCATAAAAATTAAAAAAAAATTTATCAATTAAATAAAAAAAATTCAAAACTTGCTTTTGAAACACTCAAAAAATATTTCCAAACACCTATTAGTTTATCTAACAGAAATATAATATGAAATATCTAAATAAATTTTAATAAAAATAAAATTAATTGTAATACTCAGTCAGTAAAATTGAAATTTATCTGATGTGAATATTATATCTAATTTTATTTTTATTAAAATTTATCTGTTGTGAATATTTTATATTACACTTATATTAGAGAAACTAACAGTTAAAACATAAGTACTATTTAGTTACAAAATAAAAATTGAGGTATTTTGTGTTATAAAATAAAAATTGAAGTAATATTATGTTATAAATAATATTTGAAATACTGAGTTATTACCATTTATATAATTAGAGTACATTTATATTACAATAATATTTTATATACTGAATTATTACGATTTATATAATTCACTATAATAAAATTATATAATTTTTTAATCAAATATTTTATTATTTGAAAAATAAAACCATATATATATATTAATACAAATTAACAGTATTAACTCCAATAAAAATTAATTTAGAGAGGCATATCACTTGTGAAACTGAATTAAAATTTTGACCGTAGGATGGCCCATGCGGGATGGATCGAAGGGTTCAAACAAATTGCCGCAGTTTTAGCTAAGCCAATAAATCAAATAGATTTAGTAAGTTGTCAGTTATTAGCCCGCCGAAACTCACCCAATTGTGATGAGTCAATCAATCCATCAATCTGTCGTTTTTGACAATCACCAAACAGTTACTTTGACGTTTACAGCTTGCAAGAAAGAAATACAGCGCTACCCTTTAACAGAAAATAACTAATAAATTATACAAAAATAAAAATTATAAAAAAATTATGTGCCATTTAATAAATAAGGCTTAGATATAATAAACGGTTCAGAATAACTCAATTTAAATACGTGTGAATCCAATAGTCAGTATGCTACTATACTAGTACATCGGCGTAAAATAGTCCGACCCGATATATAATTATTAAATATATTACATATTATATTTAAATTAATATAAAAATTGACTCAATTACACTGGTGTAATGTACGGACGGATTACTTGAATTCTTTTCCACTCGTTCCTTAAACTATACAAATTTAATTTGGTAAATATTTAATTAAAGGCTCAATTCTTGATTTGTCTTATGTATATGCACGTCAAGCGTATTAAACAGTTTAAATTATAAAATATTTATATAATGATTAGAATTACAAATTAATGTATCGTTCCAATGAAATGTATATCAATCTAACTGTTAATATGCTAGTGTATCGATATACTAATGTATTGTAGTCAAATAATTAAATTTGAATATTTTTAATTTTACTTTTTCTTTATATGTCAATGGTGAATTTCACCAACGGTTTTTCAATTATATAACTCGTTACAATTTGGTATCTGAAAAATTATTTACAATACAAAAGTACCTCAATTATCTAATTACTTAAAAGATTATTTGTAATACAAACGTATTCCAAATATGTAAATTATAACAATTCAGTACTTTAAAAATTATTTACAAAATAAAAGTATCTCAATATTTATTTCATAACTAAATAGTACTTATATATTCAACTATTATGATTCATTTAGCATTGTATTTGAAAAAAATATTTTTCGGAATTTTTTTTTGTATTTTTAACTTTTTTTAGTTTTGAAAACTATTTTTGGTAAATATAGATAAATAAATATTTTTTCCAGTCGTATATTTGAAAAAAAAATTCATAAAAATTAAAAAAATTAGTCAATTAAATAAAAAAAAAATTCAAAATCTGTTTTTGGTACCCATTAGTTTTCTTAAAAGAAGTATAACATAAAATGTCCAGATAAATTTTAATAAAAACAAAATTAGTTGTAATATATAGTCAGTAAAATTGAAAATTATCTGATGTAAATATCACATCTAATTTTATTTTTATTAAAATTTATTTGATGTGGATATTTTATATAGTACCAAACATTCAAATACGGAAGTATTATTTAGTTACAAAATAAAAATTGAGGTACTTTTGTATTATAAATAGTCTTTTAGGTATCGAGTTGTTATGAGTTAGATAATTGATATACTTTTGTATTACAAATAATCTTTCAGGTACCGAGTTGTTACGAGTTATATAATTTGAAGACAGTTGGTAAAATAAAAAAAAAAAAAAATCGACTCCCATCAGTATCCCATTTGGATACAAATTTTTCCCTTTTCTTCTAAAAAAGAGTAATTTCATGTTTCATTTTTGTCTTAAAAAATAGTATTATTCATAAATTTTACATTATAATTAATATGTAATTACTGTAATCAATAATTTTTTATAGTTTTCAAATAACCATTATTTTAATCCATAATATTTATCATTTATCTAAATTATTGACGACAATTGAAATAATTTTTAAGAAGTTTGGTACTTATTTTGAATTTTTAGTGGATCGTTTTTAATTATTTTGATTAATCAATAATTCATTTTAATTTACAGTATATATATATACAATTCAGGGGGTTAACCCCTATTATTAAAGCTGATATATATTAACTAATTAATTAATTAATGTATGCATAATTGCATTTTCATATATATATATATATATATATATTAAAAGATTAAAATTAAGAATTAAGAATACATCAAATTATTCAAATTAGATTGACATAACTGTAATGATATTTTAATTTATAACTACATAATTGTATGTTCTAATTTCATTGTCATTTAGACGATATATAAGCAATCTATCATTATAGTTTACAGCATAATAACATATATTTTTTGCTCCCTTGGATTAAGAAAAAATCAGTATCAACTTGCATATTTTGCTTATATCTTTATTAACAAATTAGCATAATCAAAATCACAATAAATTCAATAATATGATCATCCAGTCTAACTCATCATAGCAGAATTAAAGAATATGATAATCATAATAGACTAACAATTAGCTCGAACCGAATTAGTTAATAACCATGAATTTTTGAAAATGGGATGATAATAAAAAAAAAAAAAAGAAAGAATATGATCATCCATTGCATGTCATTAAAGAAGAATGAATCTCACGTATTGAATGATTTTTGTTGATATATTTTTTTTTCCCTTTTTAAACGATAGTCGGAGGGAAATATTGAAGAATAGGTTGTTTGTTCAATAAGTAAAATATTTTATTTATTTAAAAAAATTGATATGTATTTATATGTGAGAAATTTATTTTTAACTAAAATAGTAAATTTTTTTGTCAAACTAAAATTGTTATTTTTCAGTTGCATATCTATTTATTTCAGTTTATTTTATAATCTTGGTAAAAAAATGCAAAATTTTATCTATATTCCATTCATACATCAAATAATGGATAAAATTGATAAATAATATTTAAATTTTATATGAGAATATAATATATTGATTTTTTATTAGATAGTATAAATTCAATACAGAGAAATTAATAAGTGTTGCAAAAAAAAAAACAAAAAAAAAACAAATCGGTGACAAAATTTCTGCTAGACATAATATATTAAAGAAAAATATGCTTATATTTTAAAATTTTAGTGGGAGTATTTTTTTGCTCTCTTGGTTTCTATTTGATACGAATACGATTAATTTCAATTTGTTGACATATATAGATTGATAATATATGTAGTTTTGAAAAAATAAATAGATAATTTTTGACTAAAAAATTAATATGATATGTATAAAATTCTTTCAATTTAATCAAAATTTATTAACAAGAATTCACATATCTTAAAGCTTTTTTTTTTAATTGATCAAAATATATCTTAAAAATCTTAAAAAAAATGTTTTACTATCTTTCTACACATATGATCTAAATAATAGAAAAAAAAGGGTGAGAAAAAAAAAATAAAACACAAAAATAGTAAAAAAAAAAGCAATAAGAGTTTCTCGTTCCACTAAGCTTAAATATAGTGGCGGAGTTGTATTATTTAAATGTGAATAATTATATTTTTTAATATTTTAAAATATATATAATAATATATAAATTTATATTATTTTTTAAAATTTATTATTTGTTATTCTCAATTAAACTTCTGAAAGTATTTTTAACAATTTTTTTATTTTTTTAATTTATATTTATAAATTTTATGTATTTTAATAGTTTTTATATTTTTTATTATTTATCTCATTATTTTAAATTTACATTATCCATCGTCAAATTTAAGTACAACAAAGAGTTCATCTCTTTTGTTATTTCATCCTTTTCTTTTATTTTTTTTCTTGTTTTTACTATTTGTTTTAATTTTTTACACAGTTTTATTAATAAAAAATTAAAATAAAGAACAAAATATTAAGAGTAAAATTTTTATAAATAAAAAGAGATTGTTTTTGTGAAATATATAGTAAAAATTGTATAAAAAAAGTGTTATATAGCATCTTTTAGTCATTGTTTTGAAGGGAGGAAAATAAAAGAAGAAAGAAAAATAATAAGGTAAAATAAAGAAGTATTGTCATTTTATCCTATTTGAGAATGAAGGAAAATAAAAAGAGGAGGGAAAATAATTTTTATTTGAATATATGCAAAATATGAAAGCGATGAAAATAAAAATATAAAATAAAAATATATTTTTATTTTATTTTGTTTGGAAAGGAATAAAAATATGAGAAAAGGTAAAATAATTTTTATTTTCTATTTTTTCTCTAAAATAGAGAAAAATATAATAGATTGGACAAAAAATATTACTATTATTGATAAAATTAATTTTTTTAATTTTTGATTACTGTAGTAAAATATGCAATATATTATAAAATGATGTGAAAAAAATATAAATATGCAATATTATAATTTTTTTTCTTTCACAATAAATTATCCAAACAAAAAAATCTATCTTATTTTCTTTTATATACCTTATTATTTTATTTTAATTACTTCAATTTAAAATATAATGAATAAAAATGAAAGAAAAAAAATAAAATCCGTATTTGTCCTTCTAAGAAGAAAGTTCTCCCAAAAAAAAAAAAAAGAGAGAAAAAAAAATATTTTACTCTCTTTTATTTCTTCGTGGAAAATTCCCAAACAATCTAATGCTCTAAGTATTTGGGCTTAAACATGTGTCATTTGATAGTTTTGCCAAAAGCTCAGCACCCAAACCACCCCTTGCAGTTGCTCTCTGCTCCTCCTATTTCAGCAAATCCACACTTATAGTCCTCTCTCTTTCCCTTTCTTTTTTTGGTTTCCTGAATTTGCTATTCTCGAAGATTAACAAAAAAGAATTCTGAATTAAACACTTCTCTTCAGTTATATATCTCTGCTTGGCTTTGTAATCACTGGCTAGTTTTGTTTTCTTGATTGTGGAAGAAGGAACTAAAAAAGAAGAATAGTATTATGGATGGAATGTATGGTCTCCACACGACGGCGGATTACGCTGATAAGGCTTTTTTGTCACCGGAAAATCTAATTTTACCTTCTGATTACGGCCACATCTTTCTTTCTTCCGAAACTTTCCACAATCGGATTCCACTTTTCATATCGGATGAGCTACTCTCGGCTGCCTCAGCGATTTCAGAGGCTGCTTCAATCGCACACGAAATTCCGCCAACCGAAGACAGTTCCTCTTTGATCAAAGCTAAAATCGTTCATCATCCTTCGTATCCTCGATTACTTCAAGCTTACATCGACTGCCAGAAGGTGAAACTACTACTGTTAACAAAAAAACTTAAACTCTCTCTTCATTCTTCTCTCTAATTTTCGCTCAAGAAGTAGGAGAGTGAGCGAGTTGTAACTTTTAACACGAGTACTTTTTGTTGCGAGCTCATTAATTGGATTTATTTCGCTAGCCACTGTACCGGCTGTTTCTCAGGTTTTGAATTACGGAGTTGTGTCAGAACTCAGAACTATCTAGCCAAGCACATGTTGATTGAAGTCATAAGAGGAAAAAAAAGATTTACAGTAGTTGCTAGTTGTGCTCTTAAATTATTCTAACCTAAAAAAGAGAGGTTAATTTCATTCGATGGTCAATCTGATCTTTGTTTGCTCAAACTTTTAAGCATTTTCCGAGCTGCGTAATTTTGGAGAACTGAGTTGTCCTCTTTCGCTTAGTATCTTCTTTGATTTTGAAGATCAGAGGCGAACAAAAACGGTTTTCAATCATTTTCCAGGAAACATTTCATTGAAAAATGAATCGTGATTTTGCTTATAAATATTCTTTAAGGGAAACTATGTGTAGAGCTGTTTATTTCCCTGTGGTTCAGTTTTTTCAGCTGTTGATTTAACTTATCGAGGCCATTAATTTGTTATACTTTCAGGTAGGAGCTCCGCCGGAAATAGCGTGTTTGTTAGATGAAATCCAGCGAGAAAATTATCTATACAGGGGAGACGCTGTATCCACATGCTTCGGAGCTGATCCCGAGCTCGACGAGTTTATGGTCTCGCCCACGCTCTTGAATTATTTTGGGCTTCAAACTTGTAATTTAAGCCTCCATATCTGATACGTCTTCTCTTTTTTTCTGTAAAGGATGCCTACAACGATGTGCTGGTGAAATATAAATCTGATCTCGAAAGGCCTTTTGATGAAGCAACTACCTTCTTGAACGAGATTGAAATGCAGCTTCGCAGTCTCTGCACAGGTGCCTCCGTTAGAACTCAGGCTGGTATTTGTCCCCTCTTTCCCTTCTTCTATTTCTTTATTCATCACTTTAATTTGTTTTTGTTTTTGGTTTTTTTATTTTACTGGTAGAAATTGATTTTTGTGCTTGAGGTTTTGTTTTGTTTTTATTTTTATTTTTAAATTCTTTCCTTTTAGTGCATCGTCTGCGCCACTTGCACAAATTAGTTAAGAAGCATAAATAATTAAATATCCTGTAAAACTTCCATTTTGATCGCTGGTACTCGCTGGCAAAACCTTTTATGTTTATTTGATTTCTCTAATGGTGCGGTTAGGATATAGAAAACCAATAATGAAGCGACAAACATTGCTTTCCTTAGTTATAGACTCTACTACTATAGCCCCTACCCTTTTTCTTTTCCTGCAAGAATCCACCTGTTGACGATGACACCAATAATGCCCGAAGAACAATGCATAGCTCTTACGCGTATGGCAATAATGGCACAAACAAACAACGAAACCCCTAGACATCGGTAGAGACCCTTGTCATATATGGTAGAATAGCTACAGTTCGGAATAATGATCTGAAAATGCTTTGCTTTCTATATAGGGTTTGGATTTGGAAGTGTGTTATCATATGTTTAATTTATCGTCATCTTTTGATAAATGAAAGGATTCTTGCTGTAATGGACCTTTTAACAGTTGTTCAACCTTTTCCTTTTCAGCTCAAATGTTATATACGGCCTTCAATACACTTGCATTTCCACCACATCTTTTCTTTGTTGCGTTTAATCCTTTTGATTTCTCTTTTTTATCCTTTCTTCTTGTTATTTTTTCCCCTTTTGCTTGTGTCAGAGGAAAATGAGCTTTGAAAGTTAAACCTTTTGTTAGTGTGATTCTTAATTTGACATCTCAATAGTGTTTTGATGGATTGAACACAGTGACATCTCTGATATCATATTTCCAAAAGACCATTCATGACCTAGTTACGTGGCTCTTGTCCTCTTCCTAATTTAAAAAACTAACCCTATTTGTCCTAGTTAAGACTTTATGCTGCAAACACTTTAAAGACATCCTACGTACATATCTTTCTTAATCACATATGAGAGTTGAATGTAAAAAAAAAAAAAAAAAAGAAAAAAGAAAAAAAAAAGAGTTGAGTAGTCTCATTACATAAATTAATCTCAGCTTTAAGTTGTATTTTTCTTCAAGATAAAATTTTGCTGGCAATCTCTGGCTAAGATGTTTGTAACCTTCTAATGGTTTAAATTAAAGTTATTTTGCTTTTTACCTTTGACGTTATCTGCCTCTATTTTTGCCAATAACGGAATTGAAATATGCAATTAGAAATAAATAGAAGAAAAGAAATAATCTTTTTGTTATACCTGCTAGGTAATGTACTTCGCTATAGAAGTAGATGTTAATCTCGAAAAAAAGTTTTCTTTTTATTCTCAACCAGTGAATTATAATAGTAATTAAATTTTGCACTGAGTTTCCTTTTAGTTAAAAATTTTAATTCATTGCAATTTTGTTACCTTGTAATTTTCTTGCAATTAGACCTTCTTGAATTTGAAAAGATATCTAATAGAATTCTAATTTGTCATATAATTAATAAATTATAATAGTAGAAACAAGGAGATTCAACCAAATTGATAGAACCTTAGTTTTTCCTTTCCTATCCAAAAAATTAAATGTTATGTTATGTCAAATATTTTGTGGTTATGCTTTTTTTTTTTGCTTCAAATGTTTAATTAAATGTTCCTTCAGAAGCTCAATTAAGGCACAAAAAAACATGCAATCTCTCGTAGAGTTAAACGTAGCCAGATATCATCTAGTGCAACTTTTGGATGCATGATCGTTGCCGTAATGTCCTTATATTGTGAGAAAAATTAGTAGCACTGTAGCAGTTTGAATTTTTATATCCTCTCATGAAATCGTGTATGCAAATGCAAGTACTGCTCTAATCCCAATCTCCAAAACAAGCCAAACTTTTCATTAAACATCCTGTCTTTCTGTTCTTTTTTTACTTGTATTTTTAACTTTAGATCATGAATAAGTTTTTTGATAGCTTGAAATTACTGAATTTTCAGTTATATTTATATATAATCTTTCATGCTAGTTCTCGTTAAAATAAACGCTTACTAATTTCAGTGGAGTGGTAATGATCTGTAATGATATCTGATATCTTTAAGTTTGCTTCAAGTTCCAATGGAGCATGAATAAAACATTTTCATACTTTTCCAGTAGGGGCTTACCGACTCTTCCTCTAAAGTGCTGTTGCTTCTCACGTTTTTATCTTTCCTTGGAAGGTGTATTAGTTTCAAAAATGCACAAACACTCACGCATATAATTATATTTTTAACATTGTTTTTTTTTTCATCTTATCGATTAGTCCTCATCATCAACAACGGATTGGCACATGCGAATCTTACAAATCACGTGGGCATGTGTCAGTGTGACTTTCTGAATGAACTTTGTATTGGAGCTTGATGATGAGCGATTTCCATAGTGCTTATTTGTGTTGGAAAAATTTAATAAAAATGGAGTAGAAAAAGAATATAGAAATGGAGGAAAGAAAGTATCCATCTTATTCATTCAAATTGAATAAATATATAAAGAAAAAAATAACAAAAGATCCCTTTAATCAAGGACGGTTACAACTTAATTTAAATTCAAAATAAGAAAAATATTCATAGATTCATTTAGATCCTACGAATTCAAATAAAAACTAAAATTCAAACTTATTTGAAACTTATTTCCATAATTCTTTTTTAATATTTTTCTACCGAGATGCATAATCTCAACAGTTTGATATCTACTTCCTTTTTATGCTTATTGAATTCTTTTAGCCCCTTTCCAGACTGTATACATAACTGTCTAGCTGATATCCAAAGACTTGAAAAGTAGTACTAGAACAAATCACATTTGTTAGTTAAATTTGGATTACAAATCTGTGTATTGTTGTTTTCTTAAGATTCTATCACAGAAAGAAAGCTGCTATTGTTTCCATTCACATAGGAATGAAGATCATGCAAATGGCATGGTATAGCAACCTTACTAGTTCAAAAACTATATTCAAATTAGATGTTGCTAGTTTGTGTAAAGAATGAAACTGATGAAGCTTTTTATAGATCCATCTGATCTGGTTTGTATTGGTTGGCAACTGGCATTGTTTTTCTTTGAAAGTATCAATTACTTTCTAAGTAATGTTCTTATCATATTTTAATTAGTGTCTTCTGTACTTTGTATCTCGTCTAATTAGGTGTTGATTGTCCATAATTTTCTTCCATAAATTTAAGATTCTTCAACTTACTGAAAAAGGAAAAGGGCTGAAATTCTCTATAAATGCCACTGTGGTGGATGTCCATTTCACCGTTTAATATATACAGGCAACAAATTCACGTGCCGGGTTTGCATTAAAATATGCCTGTGCCATTCTTATTTAACCAGTAACCTTTATCTGAAGTTTAACTTATATTATTGCATTTCTTCATGATTTTCATAATTTCATTTAAGATGACTGATGTCTTGCTTCTACATGCTTAGTGTTGTTTACTTTTACTACATATCAATACTAAAGATCAGTTGAAGTGTCAATCATGCGGGAATTGCTTGTGTTTAACGTAACTTGTTGCGTGGTTGTGCATAAAGAATTCAATATTTCTAAGAGGTATTACTATTTTCTTAGTTCTAGAGAATGTGAGACAGACTAAGACTTGAGATATTTTTATTTTTACTTAGATATCCACAGTAAGGAAAAAGAAAAAATCAATATTTCATGTTTAAATTTTAGATATCCCAATTGTTCTGTCTTTTACCTGTCGTGGAATGTTTGTTGCTCTTGGTGATCTTGAATTGGAAATTTCAAATGGTGCAAGAAACAGGCTTATCACTTGAAATTTTTGATATTTTTACTTAAGTACTGGTTTTAACAATGCTTCTCTTGAGAAGTTTATTTTGTTAGTATTAATTCTTGGTATGGAAAGTCTTCCATCTTGAAATTATGTTATTAGTTTGAAGTGGAGCCTGAAATTAAGAGCAGCAACAAGCTTGAAGGGAGAATATAGGTTGAATTTTCCTTCATTCTGTAGTCTTTTCGTTTTTTAACTGACATTCTATTTCTATGATCTTCACTTTTGCATTTTTTTAGTGACAAAAATGGACAGTTGGCAATGCTATTCTGTTTAATCTTGCGAGTCTAAATTTTCCTTGCAATTTAAATTTCTGTACCTCGGCCACGAGGGTAAGCAAAAGCCAAATGTCATTGTTGGAGAAATTTTTAGATAGACTGAATCTACAATGTCATTTACAAACCATGTCTACCACTTCATCTTTTGACTAATACAATTATACAGTGACATGTATTTAATTGTCTTTATTTTTTATTGGTTGATGCAAATATAAAAATAAAACAATTAAATACATGTTATTGTATGATTGAGTTGTTTTAGTAGATCCAATTTATCTAAAAATTTCTCTCGTTGTAGAATACTTATTTTGCCTGATAGATGTGCATGTGTGGGAGTGCGGTGGTTGAAGAAGAAGGGAGGGATTCAAGGTAGTGTGCAGTTGTTTGACTAAGGTTAGGTTAGGTTTATGTTTGTGGGTCAGTAGATAGTAAATTTAAGTTCGATCAATGAAAGCTTATACGAGTCTTTGTGTCCGGCTAGAGATGGTTGCCGGACTTCACATGGTACTCCCGCTCATTTCGCTGGGAACCCACCAGCTTTTTTACTTTAGATTAATTAAGAGAGAGAAAGAGAGAGATGGAGAATTCATGAAGCAATGCCACAACTGAGCTATAACTGCTACTGCTTCTGGCTTCTGCTAGTGCTAGTGCTAGTGGTTGCACTTCCATGGGCATTAATTTGTTTTCTTGCGACTGTTGTGGGTCTTGGTGCTTATTGATGGGCAGCACACGTGTCTGTATTTTTGGCTTGGAACTTTGGGTTTGCAGGGGGTCCCATGATATATTATTTCTTTCTTCTTTTCTTTTTTTTTTGGTAGAATATTCTTTCGTTCTTTATGAACATTTAAAACATTGTTGTTCCTTCGCCACTTATATATGGGTATGGCCGTATGACTTTATATCCGATGAATTATTTTCATTTCCTACATAAACTCAAAGATTTGTAGGGAACTACTGTTTCTTTAAAACAATCATTTTTTTTGGGAGATATCTAACCTGAAAATTTTGGGAGGAGTTAAGCTCCTTATTTCATTAGGGCACATGCCCAGGCTTTCAAAAACTCACTTTGATTCTTTTGTAATGGTTTAAGATATTACATATTAGAACTTGTCCAGTATTATTAATGATATCTGGATCCACTTTAGTTATGTTTAAATACAAATCATAAATATGACATGTATCGAATTTCCTTTAAGTGTGCATATATGGTCGAAAGTCTGTTGTTGTCATTGGAATAACTCTAGGTTATCTCTAGTATTATCCTATGTATTGGTGCAAGGTAGGCTTAGCGGGCCATAATTGACTTTATAGATTAAAGAAAAGTGTTGTCTCTCTCCTTTCTAGAAGATATGAACCTTTGTCGGCAGGCTGCAGCTGATTATTGGCTTGCCAATTCCTTCATCGTTTAAATGTTGGAAATTTTTGACAGAAATTAAAAAAAAAAAAAAATCTCTGGGAAGCAATTGAATTCGAATTTTTTGGCTACTATCCAGTTGAAATTTGACATATTTAAGAAATGACTATCATTGTTATCTATTTAATTAGCGCCTACAGCATACACATACATGCACACTCATCCCTGTAAGTATGATTTTGATGGCCGTACTATCCTTTCTACTTTCTCGAGTCACTGACAAACGACATTACCATACACTACTCCCCCTCTGGTTATGGAGACTGGAGCCATCCTCTCCTTTTCTTCCCTTCAGTCTAATCTATTTTCTGACCCGTTGGCTGTCATAGAAGTTAAAGTGGGCCCCTTCTCATTTTTACCTTTTAATCAAATAGATTTCTTGGAGTAAATATTTTTGTAAATTTTTCCCTAGGAATTTGTATTCCTAATTTATGATTTTATAATTGCTGACTCCAAATACTTGCTAAATGAATTAATTACAACTATATATCGTTTAGTAAATAATCCGACTGATACTGTACTGATTAGTTTGTTTTCCTAATTTCCTCCCACGAATTAGTCATACACTCTTACTTGGATATAATTGTGACTTTATTTTTGAATTGAATCAATATAATAGAATGTAATTTTCAAATTAATTAACATTTATTTCTGAAATATTTTTTGTTAGCTCCCTCTCTGAATGAAGTCACGACCTATCTAAACAACAAGAAGGCCATGAGTTTACTAACATAGATTTTGTGTCTTTGCTGTGGATTTCAGACGAAGGTGCCCCTGCATCAGAAGAGGAAGTGAGTGGAGGAGAATTAGAGGTACAAGAGGCGCAGCTGAGCAGTGAAGATAAAGATCTTAAAGATAGACTTATTCGCAGGTTTGGAAGTCATATTAGCACGCTGAAATCGGAGTTTTCGAAGAAGAAAAAGAAGGGCAAGCTACCCAAGGAAGCTAGACAAACCCTACTTGATTGGTGGAATGTTCACTATAAATGGCCTTACCCAACTGTATGTATCTTTTATCTTGGTTCCCTATGCATACCTATCATCAATTCATTATCAACCATATAAATTGTAAAGATTTTTCCAAATAGACCTTTTTTTTATGGCTCTCGAACTTGAGACCATTTGTGATCAGTTGGCACATGCCCTGAGCCAAATAGACTTTCCCCATATATTATGATGTTTTCTTTTAAAACTGATGTTGAAGCTATTCGACTCAGGTGGAAATTAATAAAATGGACCGTTTCTACAATGTTATGACGGTTTATTGGTTAAACTGTCCAGGAAGCAGATAAAATGGCACTGGCAGAATCAACAGGACTTGGTCAAAAGCAAATCAATAATTGGTTTATAAATCAACGAAAGCGTCATTGGAAACCCTCAGAGAACATGCAATTTGCTGTAATGGATAATCTATCCGGTCAGTTTTCTTACTGATGACTGAGTTTCAGTCATGTGCATTCTCAAACTTTGGTAGCCTGTATTAGGTTCATGTGTATTCTTCAGTGCAAAATTCAACTCGCATTGAATTGCTTATTCCCCTAAAACAAATGGGGGAGAAATTGATTGTATTCTGCATCGTATATATCCTCATTGACTGCAATTGATAATGATAATGATACGCGTACATTGTCCGGATGAATAATCTGGAGTAGCAACTGTTGTTTTTATTTAAATATGTTTGTTAAATAGGGGATTTTACCCAAACTATCAAATTTTATTTTTTTACTCCAAAATTACTGCAATTTTTTTTTGCTCAGTCTATGCACTTGGCATACTAGTATGCCAGATGTAATGAATGGCTCAGATTACAAAATATTCATCAAACGATTGAGATTGTAAATCAATGAATAGTTCAAATAAATTACGTATTAATCTAATGATCGGTACACTAGTATATGTATATGCTAGTGTACCTTAGCCGGACCTTTTTTTTTTTTTTCCCATTTTTACTATCTTTTTTAATTATATATTTTTTTTCCTTCTTCCTTCCGTCGATTCTTCAAACTTTGGGGTGATCAAGTCATTGTTATGTAGGAAGTCAACTAGCTCATTGTTTAATTGTTTCCACAGTAGGATTATCTGTCTTACATATCCTTATTTAATCACATTGTAAATAAGGTCATTGATATTAGTAGCAATTTGAAAAGTTCTCTTCATGCATCAAAAGCAAAGTTTTGAAGTGAATTAGCTTACAAAAAAAAAAGTATTGCCGCGTGAATGTGTAAATGCCGAGAAACCCATGCCGATAGAAGTAAACTTTTTTTTTTTTAATCCCAATTGCATTTCAAGATACTCGCACTTAAGAACAAGACAAAAGGATTTTGGCTCTTAACAACAAAATAAAGTTTCGACGATTCATTTGAAATTGCTGTACAGAGAAATTTACCAGATTGGTGCAACCTCGTGAAATTCTGAATAGCAAGGAGAATCAATAAGATTGACTAGAGGAATTGACTTTCCAAGGTATTTTCAAATATTCATGAAGTATATCTAATATTTTCCAATGAATCTTTAAAGAATTTCTAATATATTTTCAAGGTGATTTTGAGGTATGCTCGATATATTGTCAAAGAATTTTCAAGATATTTTTAAGGTATATTTAAAATTTTTTTAAGAAATTACCAAAGTATTCTCAGTATATACTGAATTAAAATATTTTTGAGGATACATAATCAAAATATATCCAAGGTGTATCGAAAATATATCAAATGTGTACTTTTTATTATATTTTGGATAATTTTTAAAGTTACGTATTATTGTAATACTTTTTAGGCGTTTTTATTAATTTTGAAAAAAATTTTAAATAGAGGATTGTCGTAATATTTTAAAAAAATTTTGACATTATTTTAAAGTTCCTGTTAATTAAGATATGATTATTTTGGAATGAAGATATGTTTTTGTTGCGGATGGTATTGTAACTATTGTCAATTGAATAGGGCGAGAGTGCAGAATTTTTCAAGTTTTAGTTATTGGTTAAATTGCGCAAATTATTACATGCATTTGAGTATATGAAACTACGTACTCCACAGTTTTATACACGTATTTTTCTTTTTTTAATATAATGGAGTTACCATTGTTCGTCATTCTTTCATTTTCTTTTCTTCTTTGGATATTCAATTTCTTATTTTTTTTATTCTGTTTGATTTATTCATCAATGATTCTTTATGTCAATTGGAAACGGATAAATATATTTTTAGTTAATAATGCAATTTTTATGAGATATTGATTTGCGATAATTCAAGTAAAATTCATTTGTTAAATAATGAATCTACAATTGCTAAATAATGAACTTGCAGTTGTTAAATGAATAATGAGTATCATGAAAGCACAACGTGTTGGTTGTTCTTTATGCAGTGCACGATGATATTGATGGTTAATTTCATGTTTGAATCTATAATTGTCAAATAATGAACATACAATGTATTTACAATTATTTAGTAATAAATATAGCTTTGTTAAATAATGAGTTTGTATTTGTTAAATAATAAATTTACAATTATTTAATAGTAAATATACAAGTGTTAAATAATAAATTTATAGCTTTTAAATAATGAATTTTCAATTATTTAATAATAAACGTAGAGTTGTTCAATAATAAATCTAGAGTTGTTTAATGTCGTTTAGTGGAAACAAAGAGTCAGGGGGTGTTTAAAATTGCTCTTAAGAGTCTTAAAAGCATATATTTTAAAATTTATTTGATTTGATTGACTGATTTTTTTTTGTAAACTATTTTTAGAAAAAATATTTATTTATATGTTTTTATTCCAAAACAGTTTTCAAAACTAAAAAAAAAAGTTAAAAATATAAAATTTTTCCACAAAAGCTTTTTTCTGAAATTTAATGCGAATTACCTTCTTAGAGTGTTTTTAATGTTGTCACATATGTGAATGAGATTTTAATCCATGCGGCTACATGGACTAATATGCATGATATAACAAATCGTTTAATTGGCATTTCTTAACTTATCCAAACTAGGCTCAGGCGGAAAACTAGGCCCAATCTTTTGCATTACCGTATGAATATATATCACAGATTCATGTTGGCCAGCAAATGCCATGTCCATTCTTAAGAGAAATAGCAAATAAATGCAAGTTTATATATTTTTCCTTGAAAATTATTGGAAAAGACATATCTTGTTGTATTTGTTCATTTTTTCCTTAATTTTCATTTATATTTTATTTTTAATTTATTTTACTCTTTAAAACTATAAATTTTTGTCATAACATGTTCTCTTGTCATATCAAATAATAGTATATATATTTTATGTCGATATAATTTTCAACATGTCATATTATCATATGGTACTGAGTTTAATGTATTTTTAAAATATTAAGTGGCAAAATAGGCAAAAATGAAATATAAGAAATAACTTTAAAAAAAAAAATCGATCAAAGATGCAAAATGAATGCCAAAATAATTTTAATCAGATTCAGTAATGCCTCAACTGTGATTCAGAAAACTCTATTAATTATTATCAAAATTGACATTATGGGGAGCCAAAACCTGATGATTATGAAAAATTAATTTTTATGAACTAATTTTAAATTCCCTTTCTGATGGTTGGATTTACAAATATAATGAAATTATGAAGAATTTCTTCAAACAACAAATGGGCATAGATTATCAAATATCCACATGCCATATTTCAAAATTATGAAGAGACAAAACAAGATTGATTACAAAATGGGGTAAATGAGATTCTTCAAACTAACACAAGATATACTAATTTGTTTGCATACATTAGTGAAAAGACCAATTAGAGTTAGCTCAATTGGTACATCTATTATAATTAGTCATGACAAATGTGAGAAATTATATGTTTAATATTCCGTCTCTATAACATCATATAAAAAAAAAAAAGGAAAAAAGGCAAATATATATAAAGGGTACGAGTGGGCATTCCAAATGTTAGTCATGGGTGCACTTCTGCCTTCTAGACATAATTATATTATTAGAGATGCAAAATATTTAATAAATAATAATGATACTAATAATTAAGAAAAGAAAGACATGACAGTCTTTAGCTATTGGAAGTTCAAAACTACGAGTTGCACTTTCCAACTTGGAAGTCACATACCTACACAATAGATGACACAAATTTCTTTTCTTGTCTATCGATAGTGGGAGCAGTGTGGAAAGTAAAAGAAAATAATTGATAGAGATACACACCATCTTTCCTTTGCTTTGGCTTAATGTGGCTCACCTTTGCCTCTTTGTTTGCTATTAATTTCATACTTCTTATTTATTTTCTTATAATGATCAGGAGTGGAATAAAAAAAAAAAAATTCATAGTTGTTATGTTGTCGAATACATAATTCTTAGTTAAAATGGTAGTAGTGGAGCTATGATTCCTAAATCGGGGAGTAAAAAGTTAGAAATCTAAGTTGGAAGTATAAAAATAAAATTCTAATATCTTTTACAGGAAAAAAATATTAAAAGATTATATAAATTTATATACTGTTATAGTATTTTAAAAAGTTAAAGAGGTAAATACTCATTTTTAAGTGAATTTGATTCTGTCACTATAAATTGGTGTATAAATGGAGTTCATGACAAGTAGAAATTTCTGATTATGAAATGCAATCTTCTTTGCCATTAAAGGAAGAAAAAAAAAGATGAAGAAAAAGCCATCAATGGCTCAGAAAAGGCTTAGCTTAGCTTAGCTTAGCTTGATTGCTGCAAAGATATGGGATTAGTGGGAGTTAGTAGGATTTGGAGATGAGTATGACTTAGTGGATCCACTCATTGAATACAAAAAAGTAGCAAGACTCCAATACTCCAAAAGTCATGCACCATACAAAGTTGTAATCTTTAAGGTATATTCTCCTATTTCATGATCCCCATGTTTCTTTCTCAATATCCCCACCAGCTATATAAGGCCTATAGCAATGGAGTAAACCTCCCCACTGGCTTTGATAAGAGCCCATTGGTCACCTTTAAATCAAGAGAAAAGCTATCAGTTTCTTGAATCTGATAGGTATTTTTCTAGAAAGAATCCATATCCATGGACATGGACATGGACATGGGTTTTCTTTTAAAAGCATAGTGGGGCTTTGGAGCATGGGATTTCTTTTCCCTTCTCCAAAAAAATTCAAACAGTTTGCTTTTGCTTATTAGTCATTAATTGGCTATGCTGAATCATGAATTGCAGCTTATGGATAAAGAAGCTTCTTCTTCTTCTTCATCCTCTGAACCAAAAAATATAAATGCATAGTGTGTTTATGGCTAATGGGAATTAGCAGACCGGCAAGTCACAGAACGGCAACTGGCTCAGCTATATTCGAGTCTTTCATGGCTTAATTAGATTTTGGTTATTACTAGTGGGTTACTGTTAGTTTTTTTCCTTCTTGCATGATATTATGATTATAATAATAAATGTAAACCTCAGCCTCAGCTTTTGGTTAAGTGGTTCTGTAGTTGATATTATATGCTCATCAGTTTCAGTTTAATTCTTTGAATTGGGTAGATAATATTTTTATAATTTCCTCATCTCTCTACGGGGTTGAATTTCTTGCATTATTGGTGTTGAATTGTGTGTGTAGATAGCAACTGATGAGATCAAATACAAACCCATTTTTCTGTTTGAAGTTTTGAACATGGAAAAACAGGTTAATTCATTAAAGGAAAGGATAACGCAGTCCAGCTTATAGTCTTGCTTGAAATGAGGCATACAAAAGAACTTCACAGAATATATATACACCCACCATGGGTCGAGTTGACTTGCTATAGATGTTCAATCTGTCTTCCTAGCAGATCAAAGAAAATAAAAAAGAAAAATTTGATCACAACAAAATTTGTAATTTCTCATATAAACAGCAAGAAAAGTAGAAACAGAATCTTTGTTGCTTGATTGATAAAATATACATGGCGAGTGGAACTTGAATCTACCACATTAGCCAACTGGAGAACTTGTGATACACTCGCTTCTTTCTGCTGAATTGACTCAAAATTCTGCTCCTAATTGGAAAACCATATGAAAAAAATTCAGTAGGCCAACTCTCTTCAGAATCTCCATGATCCCCTCCCGATTTTCAGGAGAGAAACATATAATAATTCATTCCAAGTATCTGGGACTCCAGGTAAGCACCAGTGACTGCAATCTTGAGATAGCTCGGCAGCTTTTAGCTCTTCTGCTGTATTGTATTGTTTTCTGTAAATAGAGGGGTGCGCATCTTTTCTGTAATCTGTCAACTTACTTATGTTAAGATATACAACAGGACTTTTCATTTCTTTAAGCACATACTCCAAAGCTCTCATTTTGGAAGGGTACCTCCCCAAGTATGTGTCATGAAATATTGGCTCTGTTTCTCTGTGACACTGCCCTCCTGAATTCCATTGGCCTCCTCTGTAACCACATCAACCATATCAGGGAAAAAGAAAAAGAAAAATTCCAATGATACTGGAAAATCTAACTCATTTCAATATTAGTTTATCAATCAAGCACTTCAGAAACAAGTAGAAAATGGGTCATAATCACTGCCAGAAATTCTTTTTTCTTTTCTTGGAACCATTTCACAAGTTTTGCGAAAGCTGACCATAGCCCATGAGCTTCTAAACTGTTATAGAAGTAGCAGCTGAACAAGTATAATCAATGAACATGAAAAATATACTTGTGAAAAGAATCGGGCCATTTATGTAGTTCAGCTAGATTGCGTCCATGGGAAGGAGATCGATCAATCTTGTACATACATGTCTAGATGAATAGACTATAAAACATTTAATTAAATAAGAGGTTCAACCTGAAACCTCAGTCCTGCTCCACATGATATTTCCAGACACGACTGGAAGAAAAACAGAGAGAGAGAGAAGAATCTCTCACCTGAAATGCGTAACTGAATATCCTCTGAAAAAAACCTGCGTTCGATTGTAATCAATGTTCTTGTCAAGCCATTTGGCCCATGTCAGAAGCGCTCTCTTATAGGCTTCCAAGACCTTCAGTCTTGAGTGAACATGGTTACCTTCTTGATAATAGTCCTCTCTATGAAAGCATAAATGCAAAGAGAATATAAAAAGAGGTCAATTTCTTGACAAAAATGAAACTTATTGATACAGTTTATACAAAATATAAGCAGCGTCTTGTTACACGAGAGTCTAACTTTGAAATCATGCAAACAGTAATTCATAGACTCCAATAATGAAAATTTAAAAACTATATATTATATATAACATGAAAATAAAACAAATGGCACTCACCCTCTAGAAGTTTTCTCATGGGTCCACCAATGACCTGTATTGAATATTATGATATCAGCATCTTGGTACATTTTAGTTGTTTGGTCCATTAAATCCAATCTTAAGGTCTCAAATGTTCCATTTTTTCTAGTGAAGGATGATTCTCTAACAAGAAATGGAGAACTAACAAAATCCACAGTACAGTTGTAGTCCTACAAACACAATTATGACCCATTAGAGATATGCAAGTTGAATAAACATTTTCTCAGAAGAAAACAAGGAAATGCAGTAACTTGCCTCAAATCTGAATGCATAGAAACCCTTCTTTTTGAACTCACTTCTGCCAGAGATCTCATAGACTCTTTTCTTGTCTCTAATGCTATGCCGAAGGATGCATACCAGCGACTCCCACATGTTCCGGTTCAGTGAATCCCCAACAAAAACCAGCTTTTGCCCTCTTAACCTCTCTAGAAAATCAGTCGCATTCAAACTGGACAGCACCAATAATCAATTAAGAAATAAAAATCAGGTCATGTTTTGACTGGAAATCAAAGCACCAAATGGTTCTACGCGAAGAATTCCACATTAGAAATGGCTAAATTTCAAAAGTTGACTGTAACACTCCATAAATCTTCTCACAGCAACTTGGTTTTTTAAATAGACAAGTTAACTGAAGTGTCACAATATATTCTTTACATATTTCTTATTTGACTTAAGTATGCTTGCCATCATGAGCAAATTGTTAACATCAACAGATGAATCAATTAAAAAATCAATAAAAAAATTGAATTTGAAACATTAAGCTAAAATTCGACCACTGAAGAATAGGTCCATGCTTCAATAAAATTTTTCACCAGCTCCATCTAATTGCTATCTCTCATGAGTTACAAACAACTTCACTACTTTAGATAACTACTGCAGTATGCATGCGTGCAATGATGAAATAGAGGGGTGCAATGGTTACCCCACTCAGCAAAATTATAGCCTTCTTATAATAATCTTGAAAGGAATAGTCTTTTGATTTCACATGAAAATAATTCTTGGCAAAAAAAATTTCTTTTTAATTTTTTATTTTTCCAAATTGCGGACAACTAAATAAGTCAAAATCAAAACATACTTTTCTCTTTATTGCAAGTATAAAACAGCGACAAAAGAAGTATTGAGGTAGATCATACCTTAGGATATTACACCCTTTTGGCTGCCATTTCCACTTAACATATCCATCGTCAGACCTCCCATTAAGGTGGCAATCAAAATCTCTATCAATATGAGGACAAGAGCCTTTAGGATAATATGGCTTTGAATCGTCTCTTACCCACCGGCCATCGAATATATCACAAGTTTCAAGGCTTGAATGCTTATTTTCTTCTACAACAGAGGATCTTCCTACTTCTCCATTGTACAACAAATTGCTAGTAGTACTGTTTAAAACATCAGAATGCCCTAAAGATTTCCCTTCAATGCTTCTGTTTGCATTCATGAATCTAACGCTAGAGAGGCTAGAATTCCTAATTAAAGTCCCTTCTCCACCAGCCGAGCTTTCATTCTTTACCATATCAGAAAAATTACCCAAATGGGTCCCCTCTAAAACACTCCCATTTCGATTCCGATTTCCGCTAGAATCTGAAATTTTTCCACCATTTGATTCCTGGGTTTTCTCTTTTACCCTTCTTTCTTCAACCCTGGTACTTACATTTTTAAAATTCGCAGAAGAATTTCCTAAGCGACCTTCCTCTATTCTATCCGAATCTATGGTTTTTGGCACCAAATCCGAAGAACTGTGCAGTTCCTTAGAATCAGAATCATTATTAACAGAAGAGGGGAAATAAGAACCAGAAAATGGAAAAGGCCATGAAACAAGAGAAGAATTTACAGAAAAACTACTAAATACAACACGACCATCGAAGGAATTACTCAGCAGAAGCACAGATATTATAATAAGAGTAACACACAAAACAAATCCAGAAATTACTTTTCTTCTGGGCCAGAGAACCTGGGCAGGCAATAAAAATTTCTTGGAATCCATAATTCAAAAGAAAAAGCAAAGAAAGCATGCCAAATTAACTTGTGTTTGAGGACAAAATGCAAAAACAGTAGTTGAAGAAGAGATTCAAATTTGTAAATTATGTATGGAGATCACAAAGAGTAAAATGTTCAAAACAAAAATCCAATAGAGATATGAAAATGTTCAAAAAGCAAAAGTTTTTCTCTGGTTCGCAGCAAAAGTTTTTCTAATTGAAAAAAACTAAGAGGCTTTTGAATGGAGGGAACTGCGGGCATTTGCATATTTACTAGAAAGTAGAAAGTCCACACAATTTTGAACTTCGATTTCCCTTTTTTTTTTTTGCTTTTTCCAAATTTTTGAGAATTAAATTTTATTTCGACAAAACAAAATTCCTCCGTTGGCGCAAACGGCGATACTCGCCGACGAATCTACAACTCGTTGCATCTCGTCACCGACATAAAACGATAAAAAGCCTGCTGCTGTTATGTAACGGTAGGAGCACGCAGGCACGTGCTTCTGCTTCTTCTCAAAAACCAATCAAAGCACTACTGCTTTTTGCACGGTCGCACAGTCTCTCTAAGCCTTTTACAAAATGCCACGTGGATAGGGATAATCCCTGTCGGAAACTGAATTATTTCCATGGCAGGCGCACTGTACTTTCACTACACGTTATCTTATGCCAAGACAAAGAATACACTTTACTATGGGCTGGATTGGGCCCAAACCAGGCCTTATTAATGTCTCAACACAACTTGGTTATTTTTTGGGCCCAGCCCATATGTGCGGGACCCGAAAATATAAAATAAAAGTATAATGATGATTTTTTTTTTGAATTTTGTGGAAATACCGAAAATTAGATACAAATTTACATTTTTATCGACATTCAAAGTTTTTTTTTAATTTTACTGAAAATAATTTTTTAAAATTATAACAGTACCTAAATTTCAAAATCATCCAAAAATATGCTCAGACGCTATATTTTCGGCATACTTTGAACATATATTAGCTCAATTTTTAACAATAAAGAATAAAAAAAATCAGAATAAAAATTAATTATTAAATAAAAAGAAGAAAAATAATATAATTTATTCAAAATATCACAAATTTTTAAATAAATAGTTTGGTATACCTTGGAAATTTCATGGAAATGCCTTAGGTATACCTTAGAAATACTTTGAAAATATCTTGATTCAATCACACATAAAATCAAATAGAAAACAATTCAAAACATCACAAATTTAAAAAAAAAACAGTTTGGTATATCTTTGGTAATTTTATGGAAATACCTCTAGTATATCTTAGGAATACTTGGGTATACCTTGATTCAATTACACATGAAATTACAAAATTCAATGCATGAAATAAAATCAAAATCCAATTCATTAGCTATCATAAAAAAATTCAATGCATGAAATAAAATCAAAATCTCTCGCGGAAAATATCTAGGTCGTTGCTTATTATCAATGAAGAGAAAGCGATTGCCAGCAGAGAAGCTTGTTTCATAGCGAAAAAATTAGATTTGATTTTAGAGAAGACGATAACTCTTAGAAAAGATGAAGATCTGCAATAATTGGAGAAGATGAAGATCTACGATAATGGCTATCGGAGAAGACGAAGATCTATAATGACGGTTCTCATAGAAGACGAAACAAATGAAAAATTTGGTACAAAAGAAAACTATTTCGATAAAAATGAAAAAAAAAAACAAAAAAAAGAAGTAATTTTGCAAACAAAATTTAAAAGTGGTCAGCGAAATTTTCTTTTTCTTTTTTATTACACTTGCCATTCGTTGGCGGATCGACTTATCAAGTTTCCATTGAAATAGGATTTACACAAGGAAAAATTCTTGTCATTCGTTGGTTATTAGGGGTATCTCAAAAACATCCGGACAGAAATATGCCTTTTAAATTAAGTTCCGAATTAGTGGATGCTGCTAAAGGGAGTAGTGATGTCATACACAAAAAGGAAGAGACTTATAAAATGACAGGCAAATAGAGCTTTTGCACATTTTCCATCTATAGCTATCTATCTATATCCACGTTTCTCCCTTCACTGTATTAAAATTTCTATTCAATGAAAAATTGAATAGAAATAGAAATTGAGCTCTAGCGACAAGAGTTTTTACTTTTGGAAGAATAAGATTTTGAGTTCAAGTCATCTCTTACGTACTAGGTGTAATTTCGTCTTTATGACAAATATATAATAGTGCAAGAAAATGACTATTCTCTATTATATAACACAGTCTGTTGGGTCTTTAAAATATATTTGTGAGATATCCCTTCATTGTAGTACAAAGAAGAGATTATTTTTTTTTGAGTCAATGAAATATACTGTTGAATAATAATATAATTTCTATAATTATGTTTTTAATACATGCATTATCTCCTTTCAAACCAAAAAAAAAATAAAAATTACATCCTTTTCTAAGCTTAAATTGCAATATTTCTAGACAAATCACAAATCAGCAAGCACACGAGAAAGATATTGTATATTGAAGCTAAGAATTTGAATATAAAAATGTGTTAACTCTGACGTTCTTTCAAATCCCGCATGGATGAAAAGAGAAAAATTTACGAGACTATGCTTCAAGCTAAGATTTTGAAAAGAGAGAGATATTCATTTGATTTTTTAGCATTGGACAGCTACATCTTTATATAGCCTCATTAACAATTGGATTTTAAGGTTGATTTTGAGTTTAATGACATGGCATTAGAGTATTTATTATTTAAATCTCCAAGATAATTTATATGAGGCTAAATTACAAAAAATATCAAGAAATTTGCACTTGATTATAGTTGTATTAAATTCTTTAAAAATTTGAATTTAATTATATGTACATAAGATTTTATAACAAATTCTGCCCTAAATAGATTGGATCTCACTCCGAGCCGTTTTGCACAGTTCAAAATTCAATTTGAAATTCTTTATTTGAAGATTTTGCGAATTTATTCTCTATACTAAATAATTATAATTTAAAATTGCTACAAAAATGTGAACAAAATAGAATACTTCAAGGATAAAGAATTTCAAATTGTGCAAAACAACACCGTTTTTGTGCATATGACAATTTTTTTCCATATCAGATCCATCGTGTGTGCTATATCATTCTTTAATATTTTTTATGTTTTTCAGGTCATAACTACGTAGGCTTGAAGTAAGATTCAGTTTATCTGAGACAAAATTTATTACAAAATTTAAAACACATATAATTAGATTCAAATTTTTAGAAAATTTGATATAACTGTAATGAAGTGTAAAGTTTATGATTTTTTTTTTTTGTAATTTAGCTTTTATACGAAATATTCGCCATTTCATAGATCCAAAAAATTTCAATCTTGTAGAAAGGAAGAAAAGAAAACATTCAATCTAAAAAAATGAAGTTTTCAAGTTTAATCTAACGCTGTAAGTGTAGGATATCAGAGATCTACGCTCGCTATTAGCAAATCATGAATGGAAGGCTAACCCTTTTGGTCATCAAGACATGCTGAGATACGGCAAAATACATACAAACTCAACTGATCTTTCAAGAACAAACAGGGATGCTCGCTTATACATGACTTTCCTTTTCTTCACATTCTTTATACAGATGGATACATGGCATTCAACAATATCAACATCAATGGTAGATTTCCTCATTTCAGAGCTTTGCTATTTTTATAACACAAAGACGTGTAAGGAGTGAGAGTCGAATACCGTGTCACCGAGGGCCAGAAAGCTCCATTGCTTCTACCACAAGTGAAGAATCTTCTATAAAATCTGAATATCTTTGAGGATGGTTTTCACATGATCTAAACCTTGGAGTCTCAACTTTCTGTGAGGCCTCCCATTTTTCGGCTAATCCGTCGCCTTCTAACATCTTCAATACTTCGGACATCTTTGGACGGTGAGAAGGATTAAATTGAGTACATAGAAGAGCCACTTGAACCATTTCTTCCAATTCAACCCTGTCAAAATTTCCCTTCAGATCTTTATCCACTAGGAGATTCAACTTTCCTTCTAGATGGAGTTTCTTCACCTGAAAGGTACAGGAGAAAATTTAATTAGCTGAATAAAATATATTTATCAATGGATGAATAGAGGAAATAGGATTGTTCAGTACTTCACAACTGTTGATCAAGCAAATGCAAACTATGGAATTCATGAAAATTCATTTGCAAGATTCTCCATGCCAATATTCAAAACAGAATCCTACTCAAGTAATACTTTTCAATTTCATTAGTTTTATAGATTCCCAAAACTGCAGAGCGAGAGAGAGAGAGAGAGTACCCAATCAAGCATGACACCTTTCTGGTTAGCAGCCCTTCCAAAATCCAATGCTTTCTGACCTGTGATAAGCTCGAGAAGCAATATTCCAAACCCGAATACATCAGTCTTTTCCGATGACTGACCTGTTGACAAGTATTCTGGAGCAATGTGGCCAACAGTGCCACGCACAGCAGTGGTCACATGGGAATCCCTGTGATCCAAAAGCTTTGCAAGCCCAAAATCACCAACAACTGCCTCAAAATCTTCATCCAACAATATGTTGGCTGCTTTGACATCACGGTGAACAATTTTGGGATCACACTGCTCATGCAAGTAAAGCAGTCCCCTAGCTGTACCTAAAGCTATCTTCTTTCTCCTTGCCCAGTCCAAAGCTGGTCGGCCGTGAATGTGATCTGATAATAGAAACAAATCTTTTAATAATTAGTTTCTGGTAGATGATGTTGCAAAGAGGAAACCATTACAATTGAAAGTTGAAAGTAGAAAAGGAAGACTGGGATTGTAATGAGTTTTTTAGCAACACAATTACACTAGCTCTCTTCATGAGAATTCCAAGTTGCTAAAGTAACCAAGTTAGCTGATGTTCCATATAATATCATTCGGGACCATAAACCCAGAATTCTTGGTAGCAATGGTTAAAATGTTCTATAGTAATTTAAAACTGTACAAATTATGACTGCAGTGCTGACCTCATAAAAAGTGTAACGGAAATGCACAGTTTTGAAAGGGCTTTGGAAGGCATGGAGTCAAAATGGAGCAATATCATATGACGTCAGATTTGAATCTCACCAAGCGATGTGATACTCTTTCACTGGGCTGGGGGGGCAAGTAGGTGATGCAAGAAGTAAATGATATGTGGTTTAGTCAGGAAAAATATAAACAAGCTGCAACAAGTGGGTAACTACTAAGTTGACTAGCATCTTTGAGATGATAATATTGGTAGTGGCAATTGAAGACTAGGGACCAGATGATGAACAACATGTGTCTGCCACATCAGACACTGTGCTTTTGGCTAGGATTTTGATGGCCAGGCTATCATACTATTGGTTGTGGTCCCGCAGTTTGATCACTGCTGAAGTGGGCATATGGTGCTGGTGTTCAGAGCATGGCAGTAAAGATAATGATGGAGCAGATGCTTAGATTCCCACGTGGGGATAAGAAACTTGAACTAAATAAAAATTATTACAGACCTCTTAATCGAGATGCTACACTTCCATTTGGCATATACGGATAAACAAGAAGCCTTTCATTCTCAGTCGTGCAAAACCCAGAAAGCCTGAGAAGATTTCGATGGACAGCCAAACTTATCGTCTCTACTTCTGTCTGGAATTGGATTTCCCCACCAGCTGCATTATAGTCCTTCAACCTTTTGACAGCTACCAGTGTCCCATCACTAAAGCATCCCTTGTACACTATCCCAAATCCACCTCTTCCAAGAATATTCTTTGAACTGAAATGATCAGTTGCAGCCCTAAGCTCCTTAAATGTATACCTTCTCAAATGGCCCAGGCGTACCTCTCGGTCATATTGTTCTGCCAAGCAACAAACTTTGGTTGTTGAAAATGAATAATAAAAACACCATAAGGACAGGATAATATATAAATCAATCCATGACATAAAGACTATGGAATTGCATCCATAAGCACTTTAAAATGCAGTAAATAAATTGCAAAACATAAGAGAAACATTTAGGCTATGATTTAGCTATATTCACTTGGTGGATTGGAGGCAATATTACAGACCATGTTCAACAATCTAGTTTGATATTCCCATGTCTTTCTACTAAGCTTTCTTCCCCAAGCAACAAAATTAGGCAGAAAAACCATTATGGCTAATGCATATTACTTCCATAAAAAATTGGTAAGCTACATCAATAACAATACCAACGCATAGCCATATAATTATGGCAATTATGTCCTTGTATTCAACAAAACATATGTACATGAAATAGGAAAGTTTTTGCTGCGTTTATATTTCTTGAATGAGTTGAACAAAGTAGAGGAAAGCTTTAGAGTACAGAAGAAAGTAGAAGATGAAGAATGAGTAAGAAAACTGACCATTAACATCAAAGAAGATTTGCTGATTACGTCTATATCGCCACCAAAGTAACCCCATAACAATTATGATGGAAAAGGCAGCACTAAAGCTTGCACCAAAAGCAATAGCCAAACGATGGCTGCTGGTTCCAGAATCAGATTGACCTAAGGAATCAACGAATAGAAACAAGATCACATTAGCTATAGTTGTCAAAAATAAAAGACACAAATAAATGAATCTATGTAATTACATGTCAGGCACCTTTCAGACCATCTGGTGGAAGAGAAAGAGGTTCTGGAAAGACAGCAGAACAGTTGCTATTTGCTTTTGGTCCACATATCAATGGGTTTCCAATAACTCTATCAAAGAAAAAAAAACACAACAGTAGTTAGTAAAAAAATTAGAGCTAGGACAAGCAGCTAAACATTGTTTAGAACAAAGGAAATAATAACTCACTTGAAATTTCTTGCTGATATTTTAGGCAAGGAGCCACTCATATTATTAAATGAAAGGTCCCTACAAGCAAGCACTTTACAAAATTGAACATGTGTATATTCACAAAATGACAATAAAGAAGTTATTTTACAGAAATGATCACACGATTTCAGAAAAGTGTTAACTGTATAGCACAAAGGTGAATGTACATACACAAGAGTGAGACCTTGAATGTTGGACAGAGACTGAGGGCACTGGCCGCTAAGGCTATTGTTATTTAACCGCCTGAATAGTATATCCACAGCATTGTATGCATAAGAATTCAAATCAGTTATAACTCCTAAATATAAATAAACTAAATATGCAACATCTGGTAGAAAGGAAATTTCACCAAGAAAAACATAAGTGTACACTTCCGAATCTTACAGGTAATTCAGGTTCTTGAGGTCTCCCAAGGAAGCAGGCATTTCTCCACTGAATGTATTGTTGGAAAGATCAAGCGTCTGAAGCTTCTCCAACCTTCCAATTTCAACAGGAATATGACCCGAAATGGCGTTGTTCTGTAACAACCTGCACATTTATGTAGGGAATGATATGTATCACTCAAGACTGTAAGATTAAGTAGGGAAAACTTAGCATTGATGATGGCTAATCTCACTTTGCTTGTAAACCAACATTCATACTCAGAACTTAGGGCAAACTTACACGGATTGCAAGTTAGTAAGGTTGCCAATCCAAGGTGATAATGTCCCAGACAAGCTTTGACTGGGAAGACCCCTGTTTAGAGAAGTAATTTCTCATTCCCAAAAACAAAAATAAAAAATGGAAGAGGTAAACAAAATAAATAAAGAAATTAAGGCAACTTACAAAGCAGAAACGTATCCATCTGGGGAGCAGGTAACCATCCTCCAGCTGCAAGGATCAACAGAATTGACATCCCAACTATCCAGCACGTTGTATGGATCATGTAAAGCATTTTTAATATTTGCCAGAGCAACCACTGCTCAAATTTCGATCAAAATAAGAAGAATCACAACTATGAAAATCCATACTAACGGAAAATACTGTCATATATAAAAGTAAATAATTATACAGCAAATATGCGGAAAAAGAAGATCTTGAAGATACCCGTTCTTATACATCAATAGATAATTAATGTCAGTCAATGAAATAAAACATAACTATGGCTTCATTAGGCTAATTCAGATATCAGGTAGGCCAGCAACATACCTTACATCTGAGTTGCAGAGCCAATTTGCATTTATTATTAGAACTAAACCGAGAATACAGAGAGAGGGTAAGAGTGAAGCAAAGATCTCGGGAGAAAACAAACTGACCTTCGTAGTTAATGCCAGTGGGAGAAAGGGTAGCAGAATAAGTCTCCATTAATACAAAAACCAGAAACCCCACTCTCCACAGCCAGAAACTTCCCCCTTCCATGCTCTTCTCCTATCCTGAGTTCACTAATTTCTGTAAATAATCACTACTCTCTGATGAAAAGCACCATAACCAGCAAGGCTGCAAGCCATATAGTGGATGGCTTGAACTTTTGAATTGCCTTATCCATAAAAAAAAAAAAAAAGGCAAGCTCCTTTGAGAATTACAACCATATAAAGCAAAAGCCCACCATGTGCATAACAAGAGCAGTGTACCCCTTCTGCCCTCTTCTTCACTTAGGACAAGCTAGATAAAACCTATAAATGAGACCAAACTTCACCAACTTAGTACCTAACTGGAGCACTTTGAATCAATGTGAGCTGAGATCAACTATCAGCTAAAAAAGAAGAGAATTTTCTCGAGAACCTATCAAATCATTCAAGACCTGGACTTGTAAGATCCTAGAGATCTGAGAATGCCCATGTATCACTTCTTAAATTTGGTTGATCCCCACATATTCCATGCGGGTATATTGCCGATTTTTAACCTCACCCTGTTGCTATATCCTCTTCTTCCTCCTCCTCTGTGATTCCACTACTAACAATTATCCTTCCTTAAGACACAAAAATAAGAACTTTATGAGCGAAAAATGAGAATTACACTCACATAGAGAGAGAGGGAGAGAGAGAGAAGAGCCAAACAAGCATTGGCCAAAACAAAATGCCAAAGAGGACAGATACAGATAGAAAAATACTGTTCTTTCCCTTCCTTTCAAAGAGAAGAGGGAATATTAATTCAATTAATATTGTTTTTGAATTTCATTTTCCAAAAAATTAATATCATATTGTAAATTTTTTTAAAAATTCAGGGATTGGACTGAAAGGTGTGTGTGTGGGAGTGATCAGAGAGGAACAACAGGATTGGATGTCTTATGAAAAAAAAAAAGAAAAAAAAAAAGAAAATTTCATATTTGCAGGTTAAGTATTTGGCAGGTCACGTGCTTGGTTTTGCTTCTGCCTTCAAAATTTTCATTTTTAAAAGTAATTTAATAATCACATTCTGTTAAAAAGCTTCTGCATCACGGGGCCCACCTTGCTAAAATGCGCCATATAAACTCGTACTTTGTAGTCATTGAACGTAGTTAAGGGTCCCCTTTTTTTAATTTCTAAATATAAATAATAAAAAGGAAAAATTATAATAAAAAATACAACATTTTATAAGGATCCATCTACGCTACAGCGGCACAGCATAATGCTGATACATAAATTTCTTTATGAGCATATACTTTATTTGAATTTTATAATTTCAAACGTTCGATAAATATTTTAAAATTTTAAAATTAAGCTATTTTATAATTATAATTTTAATTATTATAAATTAAATAAATATATTAATTTTTTCTTAAATTTTAAAAATTATACTATTGTGTTAATACATTTTTTCATTGAAATTTCTGTAAAAAAAGTTAGATTATATGAAAATAATAAAAAAATTACTAATTATTTTCTAAAATTTAAAATATTCTTTTTGATTAAAAATTATATAATTTAACAGAAAATATAAATAACATAATTTTCAAATTTTTTAAAAAATATTATATTAAACCTAAATAGTAATTTTCTATCCTTTAAAAAAGAAAAGTAATTTTGTATAAATATTATAAAAATTATTAGTATATTTAATGGGAATACAAATTTTTCTTTTTCCGCTTTTCGATGCATCAATCAGTCCCATCAACGGTCACGATTGATCCAATAGGCTAATACAGTGCGATATTTGCTCCTCACCATCATGCCGCATGTCGGGATGGTACGAGCTATATCGAATGTGCATATTGGAATCGTTTTTCTTTAAGAAATTATTTTAATATTATCATAAAATTATAAAATTTGATGATTTTCAATTATAATTAATAATTCTTTTATTGATGGAATTTTAATTTTTATATTATGTTGGACTTAATTTATTCTTTTTAGATGCTCATTCACTTTTTAAAAAATTAATTTTTTATTAATATGTGTTGCATTTATTAGATGTTAATTAATATTTAATTTTTTATATGAAATATATGTAATAAGCATTTTACATTAATTTTGTTTGTCTCTCTAAATTTCTAATTTATCTATTATTAAAAATGATATATAAAATAGATATAGTAAGCTCGTTATCGATTACCATTAGTTTCCATATATTTTTTTTGTTATGTTATTAATTTATTTCGTCTTATTATAATATTTTATTTATATTGAATTATATAAGTGTATTTATTTTAAATTCTATCAAATTATTAATTTACTCATTATTAAAAGTCATATATAAAATAGATATAGTAACTACTTTACTGTCATTTCGTCTATCTCCCAATTCTTAATAGTTGGATTCATCATTATTAAATAAATAAATTTTTAATTATCATATAATTAAATTACATTTTATTTAAATACTAATAATTGTTAATTATATTTGATTCGTATATCGTACTATATATAAAAAATTACACCAAATTTTTTAACCCATTAATTATTTTGCCTATTATAATTGGTATTTTATTTAATATATATAAATTATTTTATTTTATATATATATATATATATATTGTTTACTGTGCCTTCCTAATACTCTTATAGATGGAGTTTTAAAAATAAAAAAGTTCAATGGTTAATATTCAAATGATAATTAATTTTATTTGGGCCAAGAAATATACCGAATAACATATTTGAAAATAAATTTATGGGTAATTAATATTAGATTTACTATAAAAAATTGTTATATAGTTTTAATAGAATAAAATTTCTAATTAATGAATTATTAATATTATTTACTAATAAATTAAATAATTAAATAATAAAATTTACTCAATTAACTAATACAATAAAATTAATTTTTTAATAAATTTGCATGTCTTCTTATTTCCACTTTTATTTAAGGTATGATTTAATATAAATTTATTGATAGGACTCATATTTTTAAATTTTATTGTTTTATATTTCTTTCCTTTTCACATTAATAGAAAAATATCTATAAAATAAACTGGGTCCGTTTATGATAGAAATATTAGTATATAAATTATTGGATAAATACACATTTTATTCAATCTATTCATTAATTTATAATTTTAACAGTTAAATTAACATTTTATAATTTGAATTGTTGGTTAAATGAATTTTAAATGAGATATTTTTCTTTAAAAAAAAGTGAGATATTTTAATTTTTTTTTTTTAAAAAAAATGAGAATATCATATTAATAGACTAAAAAACGCCGGGTTGGTGCTGGTGGTTGTGGGGGCTAGCTTTCTCTGTAGTCTGTACTGTACCTTTACCCTATGATATTCTGTGTTGGATACCGTGAGAGAATCTCTAAAATGCGCTTGACTGCTGCGGATGGGCATTTTAGGAATTTTAACAAATTCCTCATTTCTCTCACTAAGAATAAATTTTTCCTATTGAGAATATATTTAAATTTTAATTATAAATATTAATAGTACAAGATGAGGGTATAATTGGAAAGTAAATATGGCAGTCTAAGGTCTAGAGTGAAAGCAAAAATTGCCTAGATGTGCTGTAATGTAGTGCCCCAAAGCCCAGGGGTATTTTTGTCGCATTGGGAAAACTGAATATTCCCTTAATCCTATAATTAATTAATTAATTTAATATTATGTTCACTTAAAAAAAAAAAAAATCTCCTAATGAGGTGGCAGAGAATTTTATAGGCCCACGTTCTTCCCTCCTAACCCCTAAACCTTATTATATCTACTAGGGTATTTTGGTCGTTTCGGAATTTGAACTTCACCATTTTTAGTCTACAACATTTTTTAAAACGTTTTTATTTCTCACTTAGTGCTTGCTTGTTTTGATAATTAGATTTTAATAACTAAAATAAGATTATCCAAATGAAAAAATAAATAATATAATTACCCATAAAATTGTGATAAAAAATTAAGAGTAATTAAGATGATAGAAGATAATATATCTCCCATTCGATATATGAGTATAAAATATTTTTAAAATATCGATAATTGCAAAAAAAAATTAATTTTAACCCAATTCTTAAAAGACACTCACATTATTTCGCCAATCTATTAATGAATTGTTTCAGTGCAAAATAAGATATTTGACAATATCTTCAAAATCAACTCAAATTACATATAAAAAAAATTGAAGTTTATGATTTTGAAATCAGAAATGCTAGATAGACAGATAAAATATAAATATTTTATACAAATTATATAAGAATTGATTCAAAAGCAGTCTAGAAAAGTGTTAGAAGATTGAAAAGATAAGTTAAAAAAAAAACAAAATAAAGTTTGAAAGTGGACCGACACAAAAAGCAAATGCAAGAAAGAAAGAAATGGTAGTGTTTTATTGATGTTAGGTTAGGTAGAGGAGAGGAAAAGAAATAGTTTAATTTAGAAAAAGAGAAGATGAGATAATTTCCAATGGGCCCCATGATCGATGACATTGGCTATTTTGTTTGGGCCAAGTGGGTCCTAATCCAAGTCATCATGATTCCTATGGTGGGCCAACTACCCAGACCAACTGACCAACTATGCCTTTCTTTAATAATTTTATTATGTAATGTTTGATGCTTCTAACTAATTTCAGGATATGGTGACTTATAATTGATAGTGATGCTTCACTCAATTCATTTTCCGTCTTTTACATTTTATTTTTCTTCTTTTGTAATGATTTTGTTGCAATATAATAGAATTAGAAGCATGTATTTCTTGCCATCTCAAGGAATTAAACTATATGACAACTAAACGATAGTTTGATATTTTTATTTATGAGAATTGGAGCAAATCTCTTTTTGAGTCTACTCACCGCTATATTGGTAAGAGTTTAACACTTCTATAGTGAGTATAATGTGATAAATACTCTTATTGTATAGCTTACTACTCACCAGATCTTCTGATGAACCAAAAAAAAGAAGAATTAAACTATATATACCACATCAATCGTTTAAATTTTGAACTCACAGATCTCGAATTAAATTATTTTTTAATTAAATAAATTTAAGTTATTTAACTTGAATTTTTCTCAGTTAATCTCTTTGTACTCTTACAATTGCAATATTAAAATATTTTAAAATTTGTTTAATTTGAATCTCAATATTTGAGAAAGTAGAAAAATCAAGAAAATAAAAAACGGTTGTCATCTTCATTATTGGGAAAAGATGAGCTACAATATATATACCAAAGTTGTCCTTGAAAGTCGAGGACAAGAAAAACTAATTCTAACTAAAAACAAAATAATCTTACCAGCTAACTAAACTAATTACAATCAATAGTAAAACGTTGTTGTCTAAATAAGTTAGAGCTTTATCCTGCAATCATCAAAATGATGCAGCTTTATGTTTGAATGAGAAGGTGCATTTGGCAACGTCTTCCTCCTTTGTAGCTGCTGCAAACTTGAAATTATTCTCCCATGAGTTCTTGATCACAAAGTTCCAAAAATTGCAAAGATATATAATCTATTCATCCTCCTATCAAGTTGGAGTAGGGTCAAAAGATACTAAGCCCAACTTGCAACACAGTTTATCAAAGAGAGGAGCTGGAAGTGCTTTAGTAAAGATATCCGCAATCTGATAAGAAGGGATATGTATGGGAATGATGAAGCCAGATTTATATTTTTCACGAATCAAGTAACAATCAATGTCTAAGTGCTTGGTACGTTTATGGAAAATAAAATTGGTAGAGATATAAAGCGCTGCCAGATTATCACACCATAAGGAAATAGGAAAATAAAGTGGTAATTGAAAGGCTAGAAGGAGGTAGCTGAGCCATTGAAGCTCATAAATGGTGGTAGTCATGCTTCTATACTCTGCTTTAGTAGTGGAACAAGAAACAATATTTTGCTTCTTAGTCTTCTATGAAATTAAAACGGACCCAAGAAAAACACAATAACCTATAATAGATCATCTTTTTTCTTTGCAAATGGCCTAGTCCGCATCACTATATGCCTGCAAAGTAAAAGAATTATTGCGAGAATAAAAGAGCCCTATGTCAGGGTGACCTTTCAAGTAGCACAACATATGAAGGGCAGTATGCCAATGAGAATCTCGTGGAGCTTGGACATATTGACTAAGCTATTGGATGACAAATGTGACATCAGGCTGGGTGAAATCAAGGTACAACAGCTGACCAATGAGTCACCAATAAGGTTATGGATTAGATAAAAGAATCCCTTGATCAGCTACCAACAAGGTCCCTTTAACTAGAGGAGTAGAAGCTGGCTTAGCATTAGCAAGGCCAACATCCCAAATCATATCTAATATGCATTTATGCTGATTAAGGAATAAACTAGAGGAAGGTTGGGCTAGTTCAATGCCCAAAAAATATTTAACTGAACCAAGGTCCTTGATTGTAAGCCGCTCATCAAGAAAATATTTAACTTTCTGAATCTCGACCTCAGATGTCCCAGTGAGGAGCACATTATCAACATAGACAAGAAGAGCCAAGAAATGAGAACCATTATCAAGAATGAAGAGATAGTTATCATGCATACATTGGTGAAAACCATAAGATTGCAGACCTTTGGTAAATTCGACATTTCATTATCTAGAAGTTTGTTTCATGCCATAAAGAGATCGTACAAGTTTACAAACTTGACCTGGAACAGCTTTTGTGTATCCATCAGGTGGTGTCATATAGAGCTCCTTATCAATAAAGTCATAAAGAAAGACATTGTTAATGTCAAGCTGGTAAACAAGTCAAGAAAGTGCTGCTACAACAACCAAGAACAATCTAATAGTAACAGTCTTAGCAACAGGAGAAAACACCTATGTAAAATCAATACCCTCAAGCTGAGTATATTCCTTGGCTACCAAATAAGCTTTATACCTGTCAATGGTGCCATCGAGTTTCAATTTGAGTTTGTAAACCCATATATATCCGATAGGCTTCTTCCTTAGAGGTAAATTATTAAGAATCCATATATGATTTTACTCAAGAGCTGTCAACTCCTCATGCATGGCCTGTACCCACTCGAGTTATTGTATGGCTATTTAATAAGTCTTTGGTTCTTGAATCATGGTTAGTTTTGCATAAAACTTAAATGAGTAGGAGTAAAATGTCAAATGAAGGAAGGAAAATTAGAAAAAGAATGATCAAAGGTATTAGTAATGAGGTTGGTTTCAAAATCATTTAGCCAAGTAGGGGGTTTTGATATCCTGTGACTTCTTTTAGGTGGTGTAGAAGTGGGACCCAAGTAGCATTGGGAATAGCTGTCATTGTGCTAGTAGTGGGAACCTGCAATAAAAGAGTAGTGGTAGAAGAAGGTGAAGTAGGAAAAGAAAAAAAATCGGATACACTAGTAGGTAAAGGAATAGTAAAAGAAATAGGTTCAAGTATGGTCTTACAAGGAAGGACATTTTCATGGAAAGTAATGTCTCTACAAGTAAAAGTAACTTTCTTTTGTAGATCATAAAGCTTAAAAGCTTTTTGCCCGTAAGCTTACCCTAAATAAATGCTCTTAATAGTCCTAAAGTTAAATTTGTTTTGATGAGGCATAACATTTTTAGCATAGGTTAAGCAACCAAAAGTTTTAAAGGTGTCATAGCTGGGTGGTAAAGAAAATAAAAGTTCATATGGGGTTTTCTAAGCTAATAAAGCAATAGGTAGTCTATTGATTAAAAAATCTGTATGAAGTATGGATTCCCCCTAGAAAATAGTGGATAAGCCAAAATGGAAAAGAAGGGCATGACCAACTTGCAAGAGATGCCTATGTTTCCTCTCTACTGCTCCATTTTGTTATGAAGTATATATAAAAGATCAATGATAGACAATACCTAAGGAAGCGAAAAGTTCTTGACAAGCTTTACTTAAAAACTCACTCCTATTATCTGTTTTAACAACCTTGACTTTGGTATCAAATTGAGTTCCAACTAACTTGAAGAATTTAGTTAAAAGAGAGAGAGTTTGTGATTTATGATGCATAAGGTAAACTCATAGAGCTCTATTGTGATAATCTACACTAATGAGCAAAAAAGAAGCTCTATGCAAAGATGGTTGAGAATTAGATCCCCAGATATCTACATGTATTAATGCAAAAGGTTGTATAGATCTTGAATTACTCATTGGAAAAAGGGTTTGAGCTTACTTAGCCATAGAGCACACATCACAAGGCAAATAAGAGTCTAAAGTATTTTTATTAATGAAACTCAATTGAGATATTATAGTATGAGATGGATGCCCCAACCTGTGATGCTAGAGCAACACATCATCAACAGTGACATGGCTAACAACTGTCTTATTACAATAAAAAGGGTGTAAGGTATTACACTGTGATACAATTAAAGATTGAAGTTCCAAGACATAAAGATGTCCCACTACATGTCCAAAGACAACTTGCTTTTTACTCTTCGAGTCTTACCACTACATGTCCAAAGACAACTTGCTTTTTACTCTTCGAGTCTCGTAAGAGACAAGTATTGTCAATAAAGAGAAAACTTGCATTAGTGGCTTTAGTTATCTTGCTTATAGATAGCAAGTTATGATTAAAAAAAGGTAGATAACGAACATTTGTTAAAGTCAAAATGGGAGACAGTTATACACATTCTTGCATATATACATGCACTATTGTGCCATTAGGTAAATGGACCTAAATTGGTTGTGGTAAAAGGGTTTAGTTCGCTTAATATCCTTTTATCTGCACATATATGGTTAGTGGATCCACTATCCAAAATCAAGTAATTAAGACATTGAAGATTAACATTTGTATTTTTAATCATACCTGCAAAATCTTTATCAACTCTTGCAAAACACATGAAATTATTTGTCTATATCTGATTGCCTCACATGTACTTGGATATTTCTTATTTAACTAAAACTGCTATGTTTTGCTGCTGAGATTGATTTTTAACACCATTTATCTCCCTTAACTCTTCCCTCACACTATCATGATGAATCATATTAACTTGTGATTTTCTTTGCTCCTTTTGCCTCTTTTGCTTAAGTTCAATAAACCAATATAGAATTCCATTAAGTTTGAAACAAGTATCTTTTATGTGACTAGATTTCTTGCAAAAGTCATAATACTTATCTTCTCCTTTTCCTGGTTCTTTCTTCTTATATGTACTCTTTCCATAATTCTGTTATTTCTCATGAAATGGTCTTTTAACAAACATAGCATTTCCCTCAACAACTTCTTCACTAGACATATTAATCAATCTTTGTCGTTCCACACTTAATACCATAGCATGTGCCTTGCTGACAAATGGCAAAAGGTCCAATATCAAAATTTGCTTTCTTGCATTGTCATTGCTTTCTTTTAGACCCATAGGGAATTGTATTAACTTGTTATGTGAAGCCATTTCTTCCATCTTTCTTGAGGCACCACAATCACACTCGCCATAAGAATAATGCGGTACTGGGTTAAGGACATTTAATTCATCCCACAACTTCCTCAATTTTGTATAGTAACCATTCACTAACATATTTCCCTATCTCACACTTGTGATTTCCCTCTATAATTGATATAATTGGAGTCCATTGCATTTCCCAAAATTCTCCTCTAGATCTCTCCATAAATCTCTCGTAAAGGCAGCATATATGAATGATTCTGCTATTTCTTTGATCATAGCATTTAAAATCCATGAAATGACCCATTGAATCAACCCTGCACCATGATTCAAAATCTTCTGATTCTTCATCTAGTACTTCACCTGTGCCATCTACAAAACTGAGCTTATTAGGGCCATTTTCATGGAATGACTCTATGTCAAAAAATTATTTCCATCTAAAGGATTTGTTACTAACATCATTCTAGGATTATCAGAATGCATATGAAAAGGATTATCACCATTTCCATTTCTAGGTTCTTCTAAACTATGATAACCATTAATTCGATTATCAGCCATGTATTCAATAAGGAAGAGATATAGTAATCTCAAATCAAAACTATAACGGTTAATAACAGTGCAAACACAATAGATTTTTAGTAAAAAGAATTACTTATCTAAATTAAAGCTATATCGCTATTGAAGAGTAGTTCTGATACCATGTAAAATTTGGTAGATAATGGACTTGGACCTAACTCTTCCCAAAAGCTAGCTCAAAGATAGAGAATTATCCAAGCCAATACAAACTCTATTAATTTTGTACATCCACCCAATATGGGATTTTATCAATAAAGAGATTATATATCTTTGCAGTTTCTGGAACTTTGTGATCAAGAGCTGATGGGAGAATAATTTCAAGTTTACAGTTGCTACTGTAACACCTTATACATATGAATATCCCTTATATTATATTATCGTGTATAGCATGAGAATAAAATAGAGTCATATTTATAATGAATGATAATTTTTTTTGGATCATATAACATTATCACTGTGTAATATTTAACAATTTCTCATAGCATCACGGCTTTACTGTAAACATAATATATTACATATGCTAATAATTCATACACTATATTCAATTATTTTAAGCAGAAAGTTCAAGGCCAAATATGCATTTACACATCATTGCATATTTACTAATTTATACACATGCTGATATATAATCCAAAATATAGATGTTATGTTCCTATACATATGTGCAATGCAATGAGAGATTAGTGAGGCTCGGCCGGTAACTTGTAATCCATGTCTTCTATATAGTATATACCTCCAAAATGAGCTAATTACTCGACTCTTCCTAAAAAATGATGCAATTTGGTGAGTTATGACTCAATGAAAATAATTATCAAAAGCTTTCTAAAGTACCAAGTCAATCATAATTGCAAGTAATAATTCATCATTCGTACACATTTTACATGTCATTTTATTTATCAATATCATATGAATATAAATGATATTAAATCATACAAATATTTCATTTGCTTATGCTATTTTCTTTTTGTTGTGACTAGACTAAGCAGATACTGTTCCGGATTTCCATGTGAACATTTGCTAGCTAGTTTGATAATTTGTAATATTTGCATATTTGTTAGGCCATATGCCTTTTTTTTTTTTTTTTTTACTTTTGAACGTTTTAGCCATAGGCCTCTTCTTTTGCTTTACAATGCTATTTAGCTAGTTACAACGTCTTTTAAGTCTATATGCATATGCATTTGCAACAATCATTGCATTTGTATCACATTTGTATATTGAATCGTCAATCATTTTCATATAAGAAAACAAACCATATAACCATACAATTAAGTTATCCATTACTTTTTCATATCATAGTCATACCATAGTAATAATTTAATTCATATAATAGTAAGTTAAGTTACATTGTACGTAGTACACAACAAATACGTATAAGAGAAATTGTTTGATAATTAAACTCACATTTTTCTTTTGATATTGAACATCTAAATTATTATCTTTCACTTTTTTGGGGCTCTCCAATATGCTGTGGGCTTAATTGAATATATACTTGGTCAATTGGTAGCTAAATAAACTTAGTGAAACTTAAACAAATTGAAATATGCATAATATGGACTACTAAGTAGGATTTGGTATTATAACAGTGTGACATTCATGTGTTCAGAAGTTATAACTTTTTATATACTAGTTCAATTTATATGATTCTTATTTCTAATTAAAGATAACATGTAGGAATATAACATATATAAATTTCAGAACAATTAGAACATTTTGGAATTTTTAATGCAATTTATATGCATGTTCTGTTTTCTGCCCTTAGTCAGTTTTGAAATACTAAATTTGTTTCTCCATATCTTACATGTAAGTCATATTTTTATGTAACTTTGTATGAACATAGATATATTAAAATGGAACATTTTTCATATTAACAACTTTCATCCATTTTCTCTCTAACGTCCTCATATGGTAGGGTACTTTTGACTGATCAATAACATGGTTGACATCCGAATCAGTATGATTTCTAAATGCCACATCTCATAAAATACATAACATATTGAGGTGGTATTTATGCCAAATTTTAGCTAAGATATATACCTATAACTTTTATGTTTTGACAATTTATAAACTATGTCTATAAATAGCTCAAAATGGGTAAACAACTAACTGGATTTGCACAGGATATTAAGCATGCAGCTCAAATATGGAACAAATATGACTCTCTTGGCCATAACTCAATATCCGCCCATAATCTAATCCTGAAATTTAATATACAGCTAGATAACACACACACACACAAATATATATATATATATTTGTATTTTGAGTTTTCTCAATTACTGACTCTATCATATAGAAAAATAATCAAAACAGTAGATGATTTAGCTAGGTTCTACAATCGAACCAGTCATATGCCAATATCTTTTTATATACATTAAATCATGCAAAACTATTTACATATTCATAAACCTAAGACATGAAACTACAAGTTTGATATTTTGTGTTTCTCCAAAATCAGTTTCTATCATAAAAAAAACGGAGCATCAATATACTGTCCCCAAAGCAGAATCCAACTATATCACTTCCATTAAAAAGATCACTATCTTCTATCTTTAATAAAAAAATTAGCAAGATAAGAATAATACATGAATTACCTATGATCTGAAGGTCTGAATATGGAATATGGCTGAAATTTGAGAGAAAACTTAAAGAAAAATGAAGGGAAGAAGAAGGAAATGCTTATTGGAATTGGGATAAAGCAGCAGTCTTGTTTTGTGCACAATCAGCTAAGGCAATTTGTCTCATTCTAGTTTTTTTAAAAAAACTTTTTTGATTAATAATTAATTTAATTATTTATTTTTTCATTTATTTAATATTTATTATTATTATTATTATTATTATATTTACATATATCTAGTCCGTGACAAAAATCTTATTTAGTCAAATAGTCTAATTTAAACTAATCCAACTATGTCAAATTCTATTCATTTTGATTTAATCATTTTATGCTATTTAATTTCTAATACCTTATCACCTTTATTTAATTTATGACTTGACACATATGACACACTCCTATTGCGATAAATCGACCTGTTACAAGTCTATCTCGTGAACACATTCACGCTAAAATCTATATGTATGCATGTGTTTTATATTAATAACATTTATAAAATGAACATATTCAAATGAAATGTATGTATGGACGGTTAAGGATGTTACAGTTACAAAAGAAGAAGATAAGAGGACATTGCCAAATGCACCGTCTTATTCAAACATAAAGCTGCACTGTTTTGATGATTGCGGGATAGAGCTCTAACTTATTTAGATGGCAACGTTTTACTATTGATTGTAATTAGTTTAGTTAGCTAGTGAGATTATTTTGTTTTTAGTTAGAATTAGTTTTTCTTGTCCCCAACTTTCAAGGACAACTTTGGTATATATATTGTAGCTCATCTTTTTCTAGTAATGAAGATGGTAATTGTTTTTTATTTTCTTGATTTTTCTACTTTTTCAACAGCTACGGTTTGTAAGCAGTATTGTCTGCTATACTTTTACATTCTAGGTGATCACTGCTGTGTTGTACCCCCACAGTGGGTCTGGGCGTGAGGGGGGAGTGATAAAATCTGACATTGGATGGGTGTACAAAATTAATAAAGTTTATATTGGCTTAGACAATCTTCTATTTTTAAGCTAATTTTCAGAAAAAAGTTAGATCCAAATTTATTATATACTGGATTTTACAGATTTTTATCCTAATATTAATGTTGGATATTAGTGGTTTTGCACAATGTCAAAATTATGAACCCATGAAACTTTGGCATGGGCCATGTACCCACCATAAGATGTGAACATGCTCGAGAAATGGTGAATTTGGGGCTCAAACATGCATTCGAACTCATTAGGCCTAAGGTGCAGAGAATTGGTGTGATGACAAATATCCTGCGCCCAACTGCTACAGCCGCTACCACCACCACCACAAAGTCTCTGTGGGAGAATTCTTGCATAGACCTCTTTTTCAGTAGGTGGATACTGGATAGTAATTAATGTGGAGCAATTTTAAGGCATTGGTAGTGATGGTGATTCATGAAGTTGGTGACACAGAAATTTGCCTCAATCTATCGAGGCCACCAGTTCTTGAGCATCATTTGATATTTTCAAATCCTTTTCCAAAAATTCAAGGTTGGTATTAATGTTGGGCTATTAATAGTGCAAAACTTTTGTGTTACTTCAGCTTTAATATATAAAAATTTTTTTTAGATATAATCAGTCTATCAAATCATTTATATACTAATTTAATTAATACAATAACACATTTTTAATTATTTTATTCTTATTATATATATATATTTATTGGATCAACCTAAAAAATTTTAAAATATGTATCATATGCATGTGGATGCTGTACCCACTGACCTATGCCGATGGACACTGTAATGAGGGCAAACATTACATGCAAAGGTAAGTTGACTTGGACCAATTAAATTTGAATTGCTGATACCCAAATGCAGCAAAGTCAGTGATGTCTACTGACTTGAAAAATCAAGGGGCAAAATTGAGTTTATTTATTTTGAATAGAGGTCTCACCAATTTGTCTGTTTACAAGATTTATGAAGTTGCTGAGTTCGAATATGTAATACAGTTAAAATTTGAAAATGAGCATTTTATCCTTTAAGAATTAATTTATCTAAATCATACATTATTATTATTATTATTATTATATATTGATTAAATTAATTTATAAATAGTTTGTTCAAGTAAGAAAATTTCCAGTCTTTGTAATCTCAGTAAATAACGTGTTATCAATGTTAGTTTTTGTTATAAAAATGCAAGTCGAATGAGGGCGGATGGCATATACGTTCCTTCACTTCGTTTGTACATACTGGACCGAATTTAAATGGGGCAAAGGGGCATTTGCCCTCGTTCCCCATTAAAATTTAAAAGTAACTATGTATTATATATGGATTTTGCCCCATATTACAATTTGTTTTTATCCTATTATAATTTTTTTAAATTTATTAGAAATATATATTTTAATACACTAGTACTTCTATGAGACTTGAAAAATATACAATTTATCCTTGTAGTTTAACATAATATGTCAGTACTCCCCTGAGGTTTGAAAATTATATGAAAAATATACGATTTATCCTTGTAGTTTGACATAATATATCAATACTCCCCCGAAATTTGAAAATTATATTATTTATACCTTAAAATTTTGACATATTGTTTTAGTATCTATTACAAGTTTGATTTATTAGACTAATACTCTTTTGAGCAAAAATATTCTTTTTACTAGTGTATTATATTTTTTTTTCAAATTTCAGAAAATTTTAGTGTATTATGTCAAACTATATAGAATAAATTATATATTTTTTAAATAACATAGATACTAATATATTATATAGGATAAATAATAATTTTTTCTATATTTTACTATTAAAAATTATTACATTAATAAAAATTTATCTCCATTGAAGTTAATTTTTGAATTCACCCAGCGTAGGAATTGCGTAATGGCAAAAATTTTCGGTTGATTTTTTCTTGCAACAGATTTTGTCTTTATCATTAAGATAAGATTTTTATTTTTAATTTTTCTATTCTTTGGGACAAAGGTTTAGTATTTTTAATTAGGGATTTGGATTGGGTAGGCAAATTGCCAAACTGTCTTTTGATTTTGGTGGCATGGCATTAATTTGGCATCTTTTTGAAGAGATATAACTCTCTAAATATAAATAAATAAATAGAGAAATATAGATGACTGTTGTAGATACTCTAATAAGTAGATAACAATCAATTTATATTTTTAAATGAAAAAGTTAGATTTGTTACAAATTATTAGTATAACGTGAAATTGAGAAGCTACATCTGTCAAGTTTTGAATCCCGACTCAATCGAGTTGGGATAATCTGAAATCGGTTATTAAGAGGAAAAAAAAAAGAAAAAAAGAATACTGCACGTTTTTTATCATACATTTTTAATATAAAAAAATTAATTTTTTTTATAAAATATTAAATTTTATTATAAAAATTAATAATATTTTATAAATAAATGGATATATGTCTTTTTTTTATATTGGTAGCATTTTTTTTTTTTGAAAAAAAGGTGGTGACCGGTTCAATCACAGATTCACAAACGCTGTTCCTCTCGTCCCAATACGAGGAACTTCCTACCCTCACCCACTATGGCCCTATGCAAATCGCCCAAGCCCACATTTGCACAACTAAACACCGGTCTCTCCCTCTCACTCGCTACTACGTTCTTTATACTGCTCCAACTACACGCGCCGTCGCGGAGTTCGCACACCAACACTTCTTCAGGGTTAGAAGTATTGCTTATGTATAGGAAATGGTCCGTCACATTCACAACCGTCGCCGACATGTGAAAATTCCAACCTATCAACTTATCTACAAGATGCTTTGGCATTTCTCCGATCTCTCTGCAGAATTCCAGCGCCCTGCCGTTTATCTCCCACAATTTCAAGCTAATCAATGCTTCCTCGTCGTCACCGATCTGGCCGATCAAAATCAAACGGTCGTTAGCGAATCCGAAGGAGGAGCTGCACACATTGCTATCAGGACGCAGATTGTAAGGTCCGTACCAAGATTTAGTCTCTGGAAGGAACCAGTAAGTCACACCGGTGCTTTTCTCCATAACGTACAGTCTATTGCCATTAACTGCTATGGAGAGCCAAGTAGAGGCGGCGGAGTCTTTGAAGATAGCAGGCATGGAGTCGCACGAGTTCCAACTGCTTGTCTTGAGGTCATACATTTCCACAGCCAGAGGATCATCCTCGAAATCACAGGTACCGCCGGCGAGAACGATACGGTGGCCAACCACCGCAACAATAGGGTCCGATCTCCAGAAGAGTGGCGCATCAGCGTGGTGCCAGGCTAGATGCAAAGGGTCAACAGAGAATGAAAATTTGGAGGGTGAGATCATGTAAAGAAGGTTGGAATGGGAAGATCGGAGGGTTGAGAAGTGGTTGATTGGCGGATGGTGGATCCGAATCCAGACGTGGGAGCGAGGGTCGTAAGCGTGCAGGGCAATGGAGTAAGGAGGCCTTGTGGACTGGGAATGGAGGAGGAGCCAAGGTTTGAGTTTGTTGAAATGGCGAAGAGAGTTGGAAACAGCGAGTTTCCATGATCTGGAGACATGGAAAGCAGATACGAGGTCTATGAGCGGCACATGAGTGAATATGGACTCCAAGATATCGCCATGGATTGAGGTTTCTTCCTTTTCTTCCACTTGCTTCTTGGTTTCCATATTTTTGTTTTGATAATTTTCTTCTTCTAAATCTTTTTTTTTTTTTTTTTTAATTTGAACTGAAATGTTTCTTCTTCTCCTCAAAGATGAGTTGCAGTGGGCTTATATAATGCCCAGAAGGAGTCCAGGATATTAGAAATTCTTAAATAGAATATGTAAATCATTTCATTTAACGGGTAATTTAATTATTTATTGATATATAATTAATTATTTTATTTTTATTAATTAAAATATATATTATTTATATATATTTTATTTAATGATTAGATGTTAGAATTTCTCATTTGGATTAGATTTTGGATGGATGGCAATTATTTATAGGGAAAAGTACATAAACTTTTACTAATTATATACATACATGATGAATTTGTATGAATAAGAATAAAATCATTGAGGGTATCTTACGAGTAAAAAGCCAAAATCTTAAAATTTTTTTAGAAACATCGGGTGCTTAATTTTTTTTTAAAAATACCAAAATCGTTTAAAATTACTGATTATTCAAAATTTACCCCAAATTTAATACAAATGAATAAAAATTGAATTTACTTATTTAAAATTTATTCAAATTATATTAAATATTTATTTAATATTTGCAGTTGAATTTATGCAAAATTTACTTAAAATTTTATCAAAATTTACCTAAGAGTTACTCAAATTAATAAAAATTGAATTTACAAAATTTTTTTAAAAATTTACTTAAAGTTTACTCAAATTGTACCCAATATTTATCTAATTTTTACTTAACAAAATAATGAAATTTGAATTTACATAAGGTTTACTTAAAAATTTATCAAGATTTACCCGAATTTTACTACAAATTAATGAAAATTGATTTTACAAAAGATTTTTTAAAAATTTACTTAAAATTTATTCAAATTATACCAAACATTTATCTAATATTTACTAAAAAAATAACAAAAGTTGAATTTACACAATATTTATTTAAAAATTTATCAATATTTACCCAAAGTTTACCTGAAATTTATCCAATATTTGCCACAAATTAATAAAAATTGAAGTTACAAAATATTTATCAAAAATTTACTTAAAGTTACTCAAGTTATATCCAAGAATTACTTTATATTTATCAGAAAATTAATGAAAATTAAAGTTACACAAGATTTAATCAAGAATTATCCAAAGTTTACTTTACATTTATCCAAGGTTTACTCAAAATTTACTAAACTTTACCTTATATTTATCCAAAAATCTATCAAAGGTTTACCAAATTAAATAACCTTAATTAAGTTAATTAAATACAAATTTGTATATTTTTTTTGTAATTAAGGTTTGTCTAGAATTTAATTTAATAATTAAATTAATTAAATTCAAGTTTATATATTTTTTAATTAAATTAATTAAAAAATGATTAAAAATAAATAAATACATATATAAAGATAAATATTGGCCTTCTAAGTTAATAAAATTATTAATTTATATTTAAAATATCAAAACTGATTATTTTATGTATTAATTAAATGAAAAATATATTAAGTAAATACTAAAATCTAGTATTTGAAAAAAAAAGTAAAAATAAAAATACAGAAAATAAAAATAAAAATATGAAAAATTTATCTGTAAAATTGAAAAAAATTTTACAATAGTGAAGGGCATAAATTTCCCAATCATTAATTGCATGATATTTTATTATTGAATTATAGAATAAATTTATTTAAGAATTTCAGTCTTAGCTCTTGTAATTAATGGAACTTCTTTTTGTTAAATTGAATAGTTATGCGCCTTGTTGGATGTTTAAGGTAGGAAAAACTAGTCTCTTAGATTTTCTCCTATGTACTGTTTATTTGGGCTATACTTTTTATTTTAAAAAATTATTTTATGAAAAATTTTTATATAAACCGGATCTATTATACCAAGTTAATTATATAATATGTATTTAATTGTTTTATTTTTATCTTTATATCCACAAATGAAAATAAAGTAATAAAATGTATGTTATTGTATGATTATGTTGGTATATAGATGATATGGTAGACCCGGTTTATATAAGAATTTCTCTCATTCTATATAAAAAGTTTCCAATAAACTTTCTATTTTTAAAATTTAGATAAAAAAGTGAGTTTAGCTCTCTACATCTAAATAGCTAAACTTTATTCTCTATTTCAATTATAATTAATGCATCACGAGATGTTCTTTTTTTATTAATGCGTTTCTTTAAAATACTTTTCTCATAATAAAAATCATAATATTAATATGCATGAAATAAAGTAAAATATAAAGAATCTATTGAACTTATAAAAAAAGTTTCACTCTCTACATTTATAAATAGTCTAAAATAATTTTTATACTATTAAAAATGTTATTTGAAATAAAAAAAGTTTCACTCTCTATATTTATAAATAGTCTAAAATGATTTTTGTTCTATTAAAAATGTTATTTGAAATAAAGAGTATAGTTAGAGATGCACTTAGAGTTTACAATAAAAACAATTCACTTTGCTCTTAGCATTTACAATAAAAACAATTCACCTTTTTTGTTTACAAAGAGTCTAACTGAAATTCGAACTCAAAATTCTATAGTGTTAGTCACCGGTCTAATACTTTAGTTATTGGTAAAAAAATTCATCTTCTTAAATTATGTTTAAGGTGGGAAAGAAATGTTCAAATTTTTATTAATGGTGTATAAAAAATCATTTAATTAAATAAGATATAAGAGCCAAAATTCATCTGTATTATAAGGTTGTTGAATATTTGAAGATAAGCAGGTCAATCCCCGCAAGCTCAGCCAATTTTGAAATTAGCTTTTGAAATCAGTAATTCAATTCAACGATATGGTTTTTAGTGTGTTTCAAGTGAATGATTCAATCCAAATAAGCATTAGTTATTTGGTGGGTGAGCGTTCAGTTTCAGTACCAATAAATAAAATTTTAATTTTTATGATTTTAATATCATATTATGATTTACTCTTTCGTTTTCAGATGGACCATTTTCTGGGAAAAAACATTTTTAATTAAATGAATTTGATATTTTTCACCAAAAACACATCTTAAACCAATAAAACCATACCTACTTACAACCATTATAGTGTGATTAAAGAAATCCTAAGAGTAGTAGGAGATCTTTACAAGTCGAAGCAGTCAAATTCAAAGACGTAGAAAAGGACCCCACCAGAATTTTTGGAGTTATTATACCATGAACACCTGTCCATGCAGCACTATAACAATAGGGATTAGAATTTTACTTCACGTGTGAGTTTTAAAAAATATCGTGTCAATTTTGTAAATAAAATAAATTTACAGATTCATCATATAACAACTACACGTTTATTATATTTTCACTCGAGATTCATGTAAAAAATTGCTGAAATTTAAATCATACAAGTTCATTGGTTAGTAACTACAGATTCATCATATAGTCACTACATATTCATTGCTTAGTAACTAAAATTTTACTATGTAGTAACTACATGTTCCTTGTATTTTTCACATAAGAATCATGTAATAAATTGTAGATTAAATCATACAGGTTCATTATATAGTAAATATAGATTCATTACAAAGTATTCATTAAATTTTTTAACTAATAAATTGCAGATTAAATTATATAGGTTCATTATATAACAAATATAATACTCAATAAACTTTTACTTAATCCAAATTTTAAATAAGAAGTAATGAACATGTCACTCAAAGTTAATGAATCTATAGTTAAGACTCCATGAACCTATAATTACTTCATAATGAACTCGTATATTTGTTTTATTTAAAAAATTGATACTGATATATAATAAACCCCTTATCCACCAATGAAAGGTAGATAGAGATCCATCTTATAATTTGCGTTCAAATTAGAGACAAACGCCTCTACAGCAAACATTTTTTTTTTAAAAATTCTTGAGTTTGTGGTATACAAAGGAAATGGTACTAAAAATCTAAACAAGTCGTCAAATTTGCCATGAGAAAAGAAAGAAATGAACCAACGGTCCAACACCAATTCATCCTAGCAGTTTGGCCAGCTGCTTATGCAGCTGCAGTGATGCACTCTATTGCCTGCTTGCATATACCAGTCATTGTAGCTTCTGGACCGTAAACCTATCAGGGAACGAAGACACAGAAACCATTTTCATTGAGATTATATTCATCGAGTCTGAAGCAGACTTTCCTGTAGAAAATAGTTTGTGGGAGATTCTGCCGAAGTTGTTACCTCTATAGGAATGCCAATTTCTTCCCCAAGTGTCCTCATTTTTGCTAGCCCTTTCTGATAATTAGGACCTCCTCTCCTTACATATATGTTCATCCTTGCTGCTTTAAGCTTGGACTCCTGGAAACAGTTAACGATGGCGAAAGTCAAGGAAAACATCTGTGGCTTTGCTTTGACAGAATGTTATTTTACTGTAAAATGGTTATTGTATTTATGGAAAGACGTTTTCATTTTCCAGTCTGGGAAATGGGATCTTGAGGAAGATACGTTACAGTATGCAGCATCGGATTTTGGTTTTTGCTTATACTAACAATTTTGTACGTTATAGTAAAAGAAAAGGGATTTCCAGTGAACGCTTTTCTTCACATTACATCCAGGTTAAAAGCACAATCAGTTCACTCATGCTCACCTTCTCCTTCAAGGCACGAATTATGCCATTAAATGTAGCAGCAACATCAGTGAAGTTGGCAATTCCTCCTCCAATTACAAGGGCTCTCTTCCGGCCATCAGGATCAGAAGTTGCACACTGTGGATAAGGAATATATCAGTTGTACAGTAACAATAATCGGTGAATATCCCGAGAATTTGTCGAGTATATACTGTTTTCCAAAACATGGACAACATTAGGCAATTATCAAAATGATGTTTCACATGCTACATCAACCTTGGAGACAATGTTAATGTGAAGTGCGAGTCCTTACATCAATCACAACTCTAGCATACTGCAATACTTCCTCTTCATTGGGGGCTCCACTATATTCTGCATAGTTCCCGAGCTCAGAGGCATAGCCAAGATCTCCAACCTGATGAGAGCAATTATAATCACATAAGAGGTCAATGTAAAATGGAGAAAACATAAAAAAAATTTCCTGTACTTCAAGCAAAACGATTCATACTGTATCTGCATAGATGACACTTGCACCTCCTCCTGCTACCATAGTCCAAATTCTTCCCTTCGGATTTAAAACTGCGAATTTAAGAGATGCACTTGTCTGCAAGAAAATGAAGATTAAACATAAGTGAATATTTAACAGAACCCTTTTCGGAGAAAACTAGTTTGATAAATTGTCATTCAGCATTTTCAATCCATGAGTACACAGAGGATTCATGAGAAACTCGAGATATAGAAAGAAGTCGGGCACAATATTGGAGAGTGAAGCAAATTTTGAAGTGTGGGTCTGAGTCATCTATGATTATGTAAAAGCACCTTTTCATCTAGTCCATGAATAAAGGTTTCTGCAGGGCTCATGACTCTGCCAAATGGCATTGGGAGCTCAATATCGCCCCACCTAGAAAAAAAGTACAGTAAGAGATACCAAAGATCAAAATTAATAATAAGATTTGACAGCGATGGTCAACACAAATTAAAACAGCAAATAAAAGAGAGAATCACTAGAGCAAGCGTAATATACTTCTTAAAATTCTTGAAAGCAGCAGTGTCATCCAGCTCGCCTCTCATATCCAATGGGTAAGGCTTTCCATCAACCAAAGTGAAAGGATTCATCTCTAGGAAAGTGAAATCTAGATCTGAATCACATAAACTTCAAAAGTTAATGTAAAATTCCAATAGCAAAAAAATGTTGTATCAGAATTTCAATACCTTGAAATAGTGCAAAAACCACTTTAAGAAACTCCTCAATTTCTCCTTTTATCTGCATTCCAGATTGCAAGTTTAAGATTAACATGAAAATAACAGAAGGAATCATATAAACACCTATTCAACTAGTACTTTTTCAATGCTGATCATGGAAGAATTGTTTCCTTCTCCTCCCCCTTCCCCCTTCTTGTCTTCTTTGAGACAATATTGATCAAGTACTAGCTTCAAAATATTAAACTTAATGCTAAAATTATGCTAACAAATAACAGGAACAAGGCCATAGCAAAATAACACCTTAGTCAAACTAACTGTTGATGCCACAGGAATTACCTCCAGTGGAAGGGTTGCAACAAGTGGAGCACATACTTCTGATGTAAATGATACCCCTGTTGGAACAAATATAGTTTTGACCTGTAAAGAACAAATGCAAATGTAAATATGGTGGTGCCATAAATACCTTAAATGAAGTTTAACAGTAGGCTATGTTTGGATTCGATGGATTTCAAATGAGGAATTTTGAACAATCCATAGATTTCTGTTAAATCCATCATTTGGTCACTCAAAAAAATGTTAAAATTCATAAATTTTGAAAAATATCTCATCCACTAAAATCCTTCATCTCATTCTTGAAGCATTTAATTTCCCACCTCTTAGGTGGGAAAGTTCAAGATCCATAAATTTTGATCAATGAGTAATTGTTGCTAAAAAATTTTTATTCCAAGATTGTCCCTAATAAATTAATAATGTTATAAAACTATCCTTAATCCTAAAAAAATAAAAACATTTTTCTTTAATTTCAACTAATTACTTTATTATTATTATTTTGCATAATATAGTGTTAATATACGTTAAATTATTAATAAAAAAATATTTTTTAGCAATGTAGTTAAACATTATAGTATATAATAACTTTATTTTTTATTTTTCAACTCTTAAAATAACCAATTTTATTTTTAAAATTTTAAAATATATAGTAGAATTGATTATATATGCTTAATTAATAATAAATTATCAATATTTAATAAAGGATAAAATTGAAAATTAATTGTTAAATCTATGAATTGTGGTCATTGAACCAAACATAAATATGAGGGTAATTATATCATCAATTCATGGATTTTATAATCAAATCAAATGATGAAAATTTTAAAATCCATAGATTTCACAATCCATGGATTTTAAAATCCCTCAATCCAGTCAGTGCCATAAATATATTCATGGCTAAAAGTACCTTATCCCAATTCTCTTCAATTTCAATTCCACCACATTCTGAGAAGCTTATGCTGCAGCCAAGTCGCTCTGACACAATATTAAGGTAGAACTCTTCATTGTGGGGTATGAAGGGTTCGACAATGAATGTGCTTATAGGTCCTTTACATCCACCCATCTCAACCTGTTTAACCAAAAGAGATCAAACTTAACCCCAAAACCAATAAGTGCATGAACAATCAAATAATTCATTTAGCCACAGCAAGAAATAAAATATGGGGAAGTCGTCTACCTCTTTGCCAAGGCGTTCTTTCACAAAAACAGCAACTTGAGCCAGATCTAGATTCAAAGCAACTAATCCACTCTTTCCACGCTTTCCAAATAACATATCAGGCTTCACAACCAGTTTCCCTGATGAAAGCCAGGGTTCTTTCTCCACTAGCTCACTGAAATCCGTTGATTCCGTGACCTAAAGGATCACAGAAATAAATATCTTATACAGAGAATACAAGAATTGGATTAAAGCACATAACACATATTTTTGGTTCATAGGGCAAGATTAGGCTTCAAACTCGATCATTACAGCTCTGGGTACAACTCTAACATGTTTTAACATTCAGAAGATGCCATCTCGATCAGGCAAAATAGCAGTTCAGTTTTATGGGATTATACTAGCACATTATTCCCAATTCCGACTAACGTTAAGCTAATATAGCTATAATACAGCCAAATGCACAGTTGCCAATTCGCAGCAACGAAGATGATGAAACCCATAAGACATAATCTTACAAAACAAAAATACTAACTTAGAAATGAACATTAGCATGATACCCATTTTCATGCTGAAATGAATCAAAATGGGACCCGGTTTTCGACCTAAACCAAACAATCTAAAGCAACTTCTGTAATCAATTAATAAGATCTACAAACTTGTTACTAACTCTAATCGAGAAAATGCACTCACCTGTGCTGATTTGATAGGCAACTCGTAGCTAGAAAGCCTCTTGAAATGCTCCTTCAACAGTCTCTTGGAGTCGTACTCTCTAATCTTCTTGCGTGCCATTTCTTCAACTGATCTTCATCCAAACAAAAGGTCCCATAAATAATCAAATTCAAATTCTATGCAGATCTAACATTACCAAATCACAAGACTCTACCAGAACCCATAACTACTGCCCTTCTAATTTCCAACAACATAAACAAAACAAGTCTGTATTTAATAAGAAAACCAGAAATAGCAACAAAACCTCGACATTTTTTAAAAACACTAAAATGGGCATATAGATTTTTCTCTTCGTTTCTGGAAAAAAAAAAAAAAACAAAGAAGCCTTTGCATCTATGCATGCAAAGAAATCGTATAAATTATACTGGGAAAAACTCCGAAAATCAAACAAATCTGTAAAGATGAATCCTTTACCGTTATAAGAAGACTGAAAAATTGAGAGGCTAGGTAGTTAACGAGCTAAAACAAGAAACACAGAGACTTGAATTTAGTGAATATGGTTAGCAACTTAGCATATTTATAGTAGGGAATTCATCTGATTTTATTGAATCAAGAAAAGTTCAAAAGAAAAGAAGAGTTTGTTGGGTTGTGCAATCAGACTCAATATCTTAGCGGACAGGTATTAGTTATGCCTTGTGGGTGGAGATCACATGCGACACCTACCACCATCTATGTTTGACCAGCGTTTCACTTTCAAGTAGTTTCAACCATTACTGTCCTCAAATTTTCTGGTGGGAATAATTTGGTAAATTCCCAGTATTAATTGATACTTAGTTTCATGATTCTGATCATGGTTTGATTCATAGTTTCATGATTCTGATCATGGTTTGATTCATCTATCTTATTTTCAGTATGGCATCTGCTTCATTCTTCACTCCAAAAATCGGAATAAAATGTGAGCTTTGAATAGAACGAAATAATTTAATAATTAGTTGTCCCATCTGACGAATTAATTAAACATTTAAGAATTGGATTGCCATTTCCTTCCACGAGGAAGCAACAAAAAATTGAATAAGAGATTATTGAAATTGAGGGAACGAGTCAAAAGGCAAAACTACAAATGAAAAATCTAAATTTGTTCATAATTAATTAATTCTAACCTTCAAGGATAGTGTTTGTTTAATTGTCTTTGGGCTTAACTCATATCTAGCGTTTGCAAATATTTATTTTTGCCACTTAGCTTTATACAACGATTTTTGGTATACTTATCCACTTAAATTCTTTTTTTAGTCCATTTTATTTTTATCCAATTTGTAAAATGTACAATTTTTAATATTGATATGATAAGAAAAAATATTTGACTTAATAAATAATGTTACGTAGAGACTATATATTTAGTTTACAAATTAGACATATAGTAAAATATATCAAAAATAGAATTTAGATGACTAAATAAACTAAAAATTGTTGCATGAGACTAAATACTAAAAACGAACATTTTCAGCAATTGAATACTATTTAAGCCATTATTTTTTAACCAAAATCGGTTTCATTGGATTTGACTCGGATTATTCTGAAATATTCTATCCTAATTAGAGCCAACGGGCTCAAATCAATTGACTCGTAGTGGCCCAAAAGATGGTGCCCATATCAAATGAATTTGTATTCTTTTCTTTTACTTGGCAGAAAAATTATTTGAGCTCCCTTTTTGGCAATTCATCTCAACCTAGGACGTGTAATTGAGTAATTCATCTCCTTCTACTCTTACCAGGTACTAATTTTGCCCTGTAATGTACTCCTACATTTATTTTTGGTTAAATTGTGGCTGGGGGACTCTGTTTTCCAATTGGCTGGAAACTTTTTGATTTGCAGATTTGTGAAGATGGAAGGAATGGAGCAGTGGACAAACGAGGCGAAACAATGGCTGGATCAAGGACTTGAATTTGTTAATCAGATACCGCCCACCCAGCTCTATGCCGCTGCTGCTGTATTACTTGTCACCACCTTTTTCCTCTTCATCAGTAATTTGCTCTCTCTCTCGCCTTTCCCTTTTATAATTTTGTTTGTCTTATTAATTACTCAACTATGACATCTTTTTAGGTTTTATTCTTTGTTGGGTACTTTAAAATTAAAATTTGCTACTTGAATTGCTGATCTGCTTTGGTTTAACGGCTCTATAGAGACATCTTTGAACTGATTACTATGTGTTTCTTTGATACCCTTGTGGCTGGATTAGTAGGTTTTTGTTCATCTGTACTTGAATCTTGAGGAAACATGGGCTGTCTTAGGTGTGAGGCGTCATGGTGTTCTTATTCTTGTATCTGGATAGCTTTTTTGAATGAAAGATGACATTTTTTTATGTCTGATGTTTCAATTTCACTTCATTTCTAGCAAAAATTGTATTCTAATTCGGACAGTGTATTACAATTCGGAGCATTATGTGTTTATTTATTTATTTTGCCTGAATATATCTATTTCTTTGCAGTTCGATTGTTCAAATGTACAAAATCTAATACCATTGTGCTCACTGGGCTCAGTGGGAGTGGGAAAACTGTTCTTTTCTATCAAGTAAGCTCCACGTTGCTGGTTTAATTCCTTGAAAATCTTAGAGTAATTTGTTGCAGCGAATGTGGTTCATGTTATGAGATATATAATCTAGCGATTTAACATATATACTATTTATGTTTCTTACTTAATACCTTAGAGCATTAAAATTATAGAGAAATCATCCTGTTTGTGCATCACAATTCTACTCTAATTCTACTTTCCAAAAAAAAGAAAAAATTTTGCTCTAATTCTATAATTTGATGTCTCTGCCAGCTTCGAGATGGTTCTTCACATCAGGGTACTGTTACTTCAATGGAACCAAATGAGGGCACTTTCATTCTACATTGTGAAAGCTCTAAGGTGCTTAACTTGTTTTTTGTTATTTGATTCTTTCTTTAATTTCACTTGAAATGAGAACTGTCCCAAATTGTCTTGCATTTTGGGCATGCTCAATTTTTCTGTCCTTTTTCTTTTTGAATCTACAGTATTTTGAAATGGTTTTCAATTGAACTTCCCCCTCCCCCCTTCTCTCTCTCACACACACATCTAATTTTCTTTTGCACGTTGACAGAAGGGCAAAATAAAGCCTGTCCATCTGATTGATGTTCCTGGGCATTCTCGTCTTCGACCCAAACTAGATGAGTTCTTGCCCCATGCTGCTGGCATAGTCTTTGTTGTTGATGCTTTGGAATTCTTGCCCAACTTGCGTGGAGTTTCAGAGTAATTTTGAGCTTTAAGATAGTTCTTTTAATTACACACATTTGTTTGCACATACACATTCACAGGTTCAGCTGTAAATATGGGGATATTGTAATATTTTAAATCTGGTTTTTGATAGGTATCTGTATGATATTTTGACCAAGGCAAGTGTTGTAAGAAGGAAAGTTCCAGTTCTCATCTGTTGTAACAAGACAGACAAAGTGACAGCGCATACCAAGGAGTTCATCCAGAAACAACTGGAGAAAGAAATGTAATGCTTCATTTCTTTTCTGATCAAGTATTTTCCTGTTGCATGCATTATGGACTGTAGGCAGGGTCATATGCCTAGTTTGCCTTTTGTTGTCCTGCTTCAATTAGCATAATTATTTGTTCTCTAAAAATTGTTATAGCAAACAGTCAAATTGTTTGTCATCTTATGCTTATGAGTTGTGGCTAGAGATACTAGTTTTGTTGGTTCCAAACAACTTTTCAAGCACCATAGTGTGTTCACTTTTGGCTCGTTGAACACTTGTTTTTGCTATTATGCGATAGTTTCCATTCAAATAAAATTTGGATGCTGCTCTTTGACCCATTTATCTTCTATCATCTTTCAGTGACAAATTACGAGCATCAAGAAGTGGAATATCTGAAGCTGATATTGCGAATGACTTTACTCTCGGGATCCCTGGGGAATCTTTTTCGTTCTCTCATTGCAGTAACAAAGTTACTGTTGCAGAATCTTCTGGCCTGACTGGTGAAATATCTCAGGTGGAACAGTTCATCAGAGAGCATGTAAAGCCCTAGGTTTATGTTCTATGGTACGGCGTATTGTTGATGTGTCTTTGAAGCTGGTTATATTGCCTCCTGATTGTCGGAAAAAAACTTGAGGAAGCCACAAGTAACCACCTGAACTTGCCAGAGGAAAGCACACAAAAGGGAAAATTAAAAAATGTGAGAACAGAAATGGAGACATTCCTGTCTGTTTTGTTGGTGTGGTGGGTTAGTCAGTTGTAACAATGACACAAAGACAAGTGTTGATAATTTTTTGTATGCCATTGATAAGGAACTCCCATTTCTCCCACCAAAAGGTCTTTTGCCCTTGGTCTCTCCCCCGCCTCTTAATCTTTTTACTACGTTTTAGCACCTTATTTTTCATTTTAGATAACATTTTGCTCTCTTATCTTTTGATTAAAAATGAATTTTAATATTCAAAAGTTATTTAACTAAAAAGTGAAGAATCAAAATATACAATATTTTAAAATTAGGAGTAAAATAGTTATAGAATAGGACGGTGACAATCTTTACATTCCATTGGCTATGAGCTTCCACAACAAAAAAATAATCTTGTAATCTCACAGTTTCATGAAAAAGACAATGACAGGATCTTTATACACAGTTGCTCCTTCCTTGCTCATAGATGTTGACTCTGTTCAACAAGCAATGGCTATACTGTATTGAGGTGCCCAGGAATGTGAAAATTTCTCACTTAAAACCCTGATAGGATGCTGGGTATGATCTTGACAACCAAAAATGTTTCAGCCTAATAATGGCAGCAAATAAACCATAGCATATGATACTCATCAATCCCACCCCCATATACCTGTCAATCATCCATTGTAACAATGCAGATGAGTTAGTTCAATGGCAGCAGTAGCCCCATAAAGATGAAGATGACAACAGTACATTATCACATACCATAAGGGAGCATATGGGGATGATAAGTCCAGAAATGGATATGGCCACCTACCAGAATAGGATGAAAATGCATAATCGTCATCAACAAATATTAAACATAATTGCACCATTAACTTTACCAAATTCTTTCTGAATTCTTTCTTCTTCTTTTTTTTCTGAAGGAAAACGTACCACATTGAAACACAAGCATGGATGATCCACTGAAAGACGACAAATATGCTTGTCCATAGAACAAAGTATGCTATCCGAAAGATGGGGAAACGCTGGAAGAAAAATATGTCTACAAAATTTTTATCTGTCATCAAGGAACTACAAATGAAAAGTCGCCAGTAACATTGATGAATTAGGATTACCAAGCAATTCAAAATTGTGTCCCCAAAGAGTAAAATAGCATTGACCGAGTGCATGCAAGCATTCAGCTGCATGGGAAAAAAGAGAACATAATTATAAATGAGAAGTTCTTTTGCCATCAAAGGAGCCATCTAACTCGTGATACAAATTTTTATATATGTACCATTCAATAGAAGGTTGTAAACTACCAGGATGGGGCTATACTCACAAAATCAAGACTGTAATCTTTGGCCATTAGGAATGGGTAAAGAATGAACCAGAATACAATATCAGTGAGCAAGACAGCACCTGCAGAAGTCTGCTCACATGTGAAAAAGAAATCAATGAGAGAGACATTTCAACTCTTGGCATATGTGCCACTTTCAAACCATATTCAACACAATTCAACAATAGAAGCAATTATCAAAAGCAAAATTAGTTTGAAGGAAAAAGAAAAGGTAGAATCTCAAGAATGGAAACAACATTAAACTACATCATAATAGGCACAAAGAGGACAGAATGCATAATTATTAGTCCCTAACTACTTGGAGAACAGATAAAGAGGCACCTAACAGTTAGCCCCACTATATTAAGTTCATTCATTTTCATGGGTTCTTATTTGACTTTATTCTGCTACTGCTTCACTAAGAGCAATATACATACACTTTCGTAGAGAAACTTGCTATGAATTGTTTACTGAACCAACAGGTATGTAAGTGCATGATTCTTGAAAGACAAAAATCAGGTCTACCAAGGTTCCGGAACAGCCAAATAACTCTTTCTATCCCGTTCCATGCTAAAAAATATAGTCAGCTAGCAAAGTTGCTTATATGGACAAAGGCCAACTTATTATGGGTCACAAGTATAACTACCTAAAGTTGACGAGCAACTAATTGGCCCTACTTATTATGGAAAATGTGTACATATGCCACTCAATTATAGCATTGCTACCAAATGCACATGTCCAGTATCTACAGTCAACAGCATACCGATAGCTGGATCCATAACCAGATTTAATAGTTAGCATTATAACATTTCACACAGAAGATAGAACTCATTTTCCCACTATCCAGCATGAATGTGCAGCATGCATATTTTGGCCCTGACAATATGTTTATAATTCTTTTCACATGCTTAAACATCAGCGAACTCTAGATATACAGCTTAATCTAAATGCCATGTCAATGAAGTTCCATGCTCCACTTCTTGAGAAACAACTCACGGAATCATCCACGGTATTATATTCATGACGCAGGAAGTTTTAATTATTTTCTCACTGTATTATTATTTGAAAAGAAAAAGCTCAACAACAAAAGAAGTAAAATCAAATTTCATTTTCTGAACAGAAGCTGCAACAATGTTTCTACGCAGAAACTCACCTGAAAAATAATTTGAAACAAATAACCCCAGGCATCTGCAGTTTGGCGACCATGAGATATTCCACTGTCATCTTGATTTTTGGGCACATCAGATGTACCTGCAGATTCCCCAAGAGAGGGTGCTCTATAGTTGCCTCGCTCTGCACCCAAATTCTCATGATCAGCTTGATCACTATTGAATCCATTGCAAAGTTTGCAACATCCATATATGGAGATTGAAGATCCAAGCTACAGATTGAAGGTGAGAGATAAATAACTAATGCATACTGTTATTAAATTAATCTGAAATGTGAGGTGCTGCCCCACATCCAAAATGTCATAAAGATTTTATAAGCATGGACATATTGATGGGTCTTATACTGCCACTTGCATGTTTTCCAATATAAGAACTAATTACAAATAATTCCTTTAATATTTGGATTGAAGTATAAACAAATCCATATGGGAAACATACCGCAAAATATATTGTGACCAAAGTAAAAGTCCACCTGTGCAACACAAAGGAAAAGAGGGAAAACAATTACAAATGCCTTGAGCATACTTTGTAACATGTCTCTCTTTCTCTCTCTTTCACACACACACACACACTTGCACTCACTTCTCCTTTCTTTTAACTATGTTGGTTTCTACATATCAGTCTTGGAGTTTTAGGAATAGGATCACATGGCCTCTTCTTCCTCAACCCCACTGGACAGTCTCTATAAATCATGTATATTCATTCTATCACTGTCCAGAGAGGCTTTCAATCCTAAATATAGTGAAGGGAAAATATAAATAGAAAGTCAGTAATATGTCCACATGCTTCAATCTGTGGTCAATGCAGTTTTACAGAATTGTAGCCTCTCTAGTTTTGTGATCACATTAAGTGTTACTAAGTTAACTTTGCAATGGGATACCTTCAAATAAAAGACAATGTAATGCAGTTTGATGACTTACTGAGTGTAGAAGTAAAATATAACAATTCCATCAACAACTGTATTTGCAGTAATCAATGAGAACATGATAACAAAAGCAATAATCCTATAACCAAGCAACCAGGCAGGATGAATTCCTTTGAGACATGTCTTCCAAGCTTCATCCTTATATAAATGTCCAACACTTCCCTGTTGATTTTCTCTCCTCTCAGATCTTAATCTCCTAGATCCTTCGTGCTTCCATATTAGAATTGCAGCAAATACCATAGCAACTAAGATAAATACTGAGCAAAGGAAGAACCTCCAGTTTAACCAATAACTTAAAGCTGTTGTATCTGTAGTCATTACGGGCTGCCAAGTATGCTTTGAAGATCCTGTTAAGAAACTCAGCAATTTATATAAACTTGTTCCATCAATGACCATAGTTTCTGGATTAAGTCAGTTCAAAAAGTCAAAATTGCTTAAAGCAGACTAGATGAAATTATGAACAACTGAAATTAATTTATACTAGAAACCATTCTCAGTAAAAATTTGAACAAAAAGACCAAAAACTTCCAAATTTCAAGTATGATCAAAACAAAAATTTGTTTATTTTTTTAGGCAAAACTTTGTTTTGAAGAAGGAAAAACCCAAAAAATAGGTCCTCAGTATTTCATTACAAGAAAAACCATTCATAGCTAAAATGGAAAGGATTTTTCAACAAAAGCAAAACTCCGAAGAATAAATAAAATAAATAAGTAAATAAACAAATAACAAAAAATAAAAAGCTATTAAGAGGAATTCAAAACCAATAATGTTTAGCACAGAAACTTCTCAGAAAACATAGAAAACTGAAACTGCTGAAAAACCCAGAAAATAACATCACGGAAACAATCAACCCTTAGTAAAAAAAGTCATTTTTTTTTCTTGGGTTCTCTTTTTCGCTTCCTTGAATGAACATTAGAGGAATAAATGCTACAAGTAAAGAGCAATATAATAACAGTGTGCGTACACCAAGACAGAACAGCGATTCTTTGCTTTGAACGTGACATACCCATAAAGGTTAAGATCATATAATATTAAAAACAAAATAAACTCATGGGTAGTTGATTTCCATTCCTTAACGAGGAAAAAGAAAAACAAAAGCGTGGAACTTACTGCTTCTAAAATGAAATGCCGATCACGCAAAAGAATATGCTTTTCTTCTTTCAATCCTCAGCAAGAGAGAAAAAAGAGACAAATATAGCTAGGAATTTGTTTATTGCCTTCCTTAAAAAAAAATGCTTAATCTTTTTTTTCTTTTAAAGAAAAGATCTTTTCTGAATCTCCAATTCCAGAGAAACTGGAGAAGATTCAGTAAAGAAGGTTGATTACAATTTCGAAATCTTTGGCTTCTGGGTATAATTTTTCTGATCAAAACATAGTAGCTATTCTGAAATGCATTGCTGGGATAGGGAGAGAAAGAGGAAGGTGAGTTTCTAGATTAAAAAAAAAAAAAACTCACAAAGAGACAAGACAACTGAAGCCGCCAATCGAGTATATATCACTTTGGGACACAGAGAACGACGGTTTGACACGTTTTTCAAATTTAACGAAAAAACTAATCATATGAACTAAAAATTGCAAAGTTTTTTCTTTTTATAATTTACGATAGCCAATATAAATACGCCCAGCTTGTTTGGTGGGCTCTAATTGAAAGATGAATAATTCTTTATTCCATTCATACGATTCCTTTTGTCAAGTGGTTGTAAATTCTCAATGCAAGCGCTGCAGCTGACTGCAGTGCCAGTAAAGTTGTCCTTTCTGCTGGATTGATTTTTATTTGTTTAGATTCATAATTATTTTTTACTTTTCTGATAATTTTCATAACTAGTTAAGTTTCTTACAATATCATCACAATTATTGAATTCACCAAGTAAAATGATTCATGTTCACTAAATTCATAATTAAAGATTGCATTTTGAAATTAAATTTTTGTTGGCTTTAGTATGAATCTGAAAGTTGACAATTTTGCTAACAACCACGCAATCCAGAATGAGAAAATCATTCCAGGAAAGAGTAAGCACATGCTCCCATACCGAAATTATTTCAATTTATAAATCCATGATTCACAGGGAATGAATGATTTTCATCTTCACAAGAGAGGGTTACACTGGGAACAGGGCCATCATCTCATAGATAGGGAAAAAACACGGGGAATATCTTGCTATCTGCCTGCTAATATTCTGCAAATGCACAACTTAGATAAACTCGAGTTGCTAAAATTTTCAATACCTTTGGGTGGGAGAGGTTTAAACATTCCACCTGAATTTCTCCAAGTTTGCTTTATTTTTACCGGCCTCTTCGACTTTCATAACATCACCATCAGTGCCTAGATAGATTCAACCTCTGTATCATTCTTGATCGAGTTTCTCTGCTATCATATCAACAGGTAATGATCCTAGAGGGAGTCTGGTGTCTCTCTCTTCAAAAGGGTCACTATCATAATATTCATCATCTTCATATTCATATCAGTATCAGTGTCATCTTCACCAAAACTTACGCTGAGTGGACCATCTTTATATGCTGACTGTGTTATTGACATCATCTTCACTAGACAGAATTACAGCTAGATAGGAGTGTTCTGTGACCTGTGAAATGCTCTCAAATTCCTCTACTTTCGTCAGAAGATCATCAGGACAAAGATCAATCTCATCTAACAAAATTGCCTTGCTTGATTCGATAGCATGTTTCCAAAGGAACATCATTTTAGGGCTTGAGCTCAACATACTTGCAGGCTTAGTAGAATCAACGTCAAACTCACAGAGAAACCAAAGAAGCAAGATTATGTAGTTGCTTCTGGCTAGAATAAAATGGAATTAGTTACACATTTCCAAATATTATTCATCAGTTCCATCCATCATCAATCAGTGGCAAGAAAAAAAAGTGATAGATAACTAGGATTGATAAGATCATTTGCTTTCCTCCTTTTTTAATTTATTTTTTCAAAATTTTTTTATTTTCTTCCCTCCTGTCTTCATCATTAAGCTCATCTATATAGCAGCATATATCCAAGGCAGTAATATCATATAACAAGAAAAGAAAGAAAACAATAGAGGAACTGTATAAAGTAAACTTCCCCTTCCCGAACAGTCAATATCCCTTTCAAGAGTGCAATTTCTTGGAAACTACTTCATCACAACATCTGATAGGGCCATTTCAAAGGTTTTAGAATAAATGACAACCAATCCCCGTGTACAATGTGGGTCCAGAAATAACTGTTTCCCATATCCAAGATAGTTCTAAAAGCTCCAAAAGCCAAGTGAAGCTTCCCCATATTTGTTTGTATTGCAATTCAAAATATTTCATCATTCATGTGGTGAGCTGTTTAGGACACTTGTATTGGTGAAACCTCCATATAAGTCTGGAATATATTCTCAATTTACCAATTGTCTGAAAGGTACCACAACTGTTTTCCTATTTTCTAATCCAACCAGAGGCAATGTAATCATTTGGATATTGCATTAAAGTTAAGTCCATGAAACATGTCCAAATTAAGTGTATTATTCCTACATTAGTTTACTTAGTAAACTAAAATTCATAGAAGCCAATTGTGATTAAAAGAAATTATCGCAGCAACTAAATCTTTGATCACATTAAGCTGCAAAGAAATTGTAATTTTCTAAAGTAATTCATGGAAACACAATGCAGCTGCCTCCATTGTGCTTTTTAAAACATACCTGAATCTTCTGAACCACTAGCAACATCTTCTTCAGTAGGAATGTTAGCTGAGGGAACTTCTGGATATATTGATTTCCAGTTTTGTCCCCTCCAAATCAATATCTGCTCATCATCGAAAGACAAAAGCACACAAGGCACCAATTCCTGTCAACAAATTAACTGTGAAATGCTTAGAAAAATAAAGCCATGTTGCTGAATTTCTAAGGCCATGCTGGACAAGTAAAAAGAATTCAACAACCATCATAACTGCTAATTGATTAGCAGTTTTTCTAAGATCGCTATACTTCATAAAGTTAGAATTATAAGCAAGTTTCTTCGCACGTGAAATTAAAATGGTTTACCAGTCAACTAGAGCTGCAAGAAGCAATACCTTTTTAACCACCATCCCACATCAACTCCCCAAACAAATAAGAGAAGCACCATTTTTTTCTCAAAGGCAAATATGAACAAATAGTGAGCAAGGAAAAGCTCCTATACCATGATCATGCCTAATAATAGGAAGATTTCTCAGCCGAGCTAAGCCTTTTCCAAGGCAAGGTAGAGTCTGCTGACTCTGCTCCTTGCAAATTTTGCTTGATTTTTCAGATAAATGTTGCCTCACCCTATTCTATGGGACAAGGCCTGAGAGAGAAATGTTATAGGATAGGAATATTCTAGAATTAGGGCACCTTAGGGATGATGAAGGGCTGTTAAGGTCTTTCTAGTCATTAGGTTTTATGCTATGAATAGGAATAGGATGCAAGAAAGAAGCAGGCTGAATATTTTGGGAATTTTGTTGGGTCTTCAAACTTGGTTTGGAGAAGGGGAGTTGCTCCATGGCTCTGTGTTGCACAGAGATTATCCTCTCTTCTGTTTCTGTTTTGGCATTCTCTTTTGTTATTATCGTAAGACTATTTCTTGAGCTGGTTAATAGAAGCAAAGTATCTTCTTCCTCTCCGTTGCAGTGTTAATTTTGAGTTAAATATATTTCTATTGTTGCATTTTCTTATTAAGGCCCACTTCCCCACATTGCTCACCATCCGGCTTGTAACTGGTATCTAACTTGAACAGGATATGTTATTCGGTTCAGTAACCATTTAATTGGAGCCCAATCCTAGCAAAGAAACTCAACCTAACACACTTGATGATCCTCACCTATTTCGTTATGATCCATATAAAGCCAAAAGAAGATCACATGAAGAAATCTTTTTTTTTTTCCATAGATATTTAAATTTTCTAAGACACTGCACAAATTAGTTTCACCAGAATCTGTGGCATGAGTTGAAAAGTTAAAATCTTTATACAAATTCTGATAAAAATCAGGTAAAAGGTTGAAATGAGGTTCTGACTGTAAGATAATGTGAAGGATCTCATACATGATACATCTATTATCACTTTGCTAGTGAGTATAAAAACCTTATAACAACAATCATGAGACAGTTAAAACAATTCTAATGCTTGAGATTTTTTTTTTTTCAAAAAAAAAAACAAATATCCATCCCCATTTTGTATTAATGCCTTGTCAACGATCTTGCAGGAAGGATATAGTGCTTGGGATCCTGAAGCTAGCCTTGTTGAAGATATTTGTGGAAATTTGATCATTATGTTACTAAATATCACAAAGATGAGGAAAAATGAATAAAAGAAGAAGACAATTCCACTGTCTTGGAGTTTTGGAATAGTTAACAGTTATCTCATGTTATATGTTTCTCCACACAGAAACAAACTCACCACACAAATATTTCAGACTTGAATATGTAATTCATACTTTAGTTGGAGTAACCCAGAAGCTAGGAAATGCTAAGAATGTTTTCACATTAAAAGAAGAAACTATAAATAGGCCCTAATCACTAATTAGAAGAATAAAAATGATAGATCAATATTCTTTTGCATTTCTTCACATTCACATCATCTGATTGCAATATCAGGGAAAGAGCAAATAAAACAGCAACTAAAGAGACAGTTAATCATCTTTTATTCTCCTTATACATGCTTAATTTTCAGTAATTTTTTTTATCCTGTGTTTTGTAAGGAAGCTTGTTACTAACTTTCATGCACAACAATATTTCAGAGATCCGACACTCGAAGTAATTCAAAAGGAAAAGAAAATGGCATACTCATAGGCAAAGCAATTACCTCCAAATGGTGGCAAACATTATCCATATCCACAGTCGGAACTCCCAAACAACGAACTTTACACACAGGCGACCTCCTCCAATGTGTGTGTATCAACTCCAACATGTTATGCGCCAATCCATCCCTCCCTATCCATCCAAAAAAAAGGTCTTGCTTGAAATCCACTACTTACATAGTTGAAATTGAAGCAAACAATTTTTTAATCAATAACTCACCGAGATTGACCTGGCGATTATGGGAAAAAAGAGGCTTAATCAGCATTTTATTTTAATTTCCCATCTCTTCAATGGCTTCCCGAGAATCCCCTCTCTCGATCTCTGTTCCTTCTGAAACTACCTCAAAGGGAACGGGCCAGGCATTTCCAAACATTTCATCCCTTCTTTATCAGGCAGAGGCGAATTGAAAGAATCAAAAAGCGGCATCTTTCTCTTCGACTTCTTCATCGGAGCTTTCCCTGTCCAAGGCCGCGGCATAGTCGGAGGCGCGAAAGGCAAGAAAGCCGGCTCACAAATAGCTAACGGCTTCACTTTAGGAGTCTCGGAGTAGTATCGAAACTCGAAGGAAGCACCAGGGAGGAGATAAGAAACCCCGTTCTCACCGACGCTGACGGAACGGTCGCCGTCTGATGACACCAAACCTTTGACGGGCTTGTAATACCTGGTTCGACGGTGAGGGAGCTTAAAGGCCGGACTCGGAGCGGTAGTTTGGGGATTTTTGGATTTCTTGAGGGAAGGAGGGTATTTGGGGATAGCGATGGGTGGTTGAGGAGGAGAGGAAGAAGAAGAAGCTGTTGGGTCGTTACTTGGGGTTGATGGGAGTGAAGAGAAGAGGTTGAGACGTGGTAGAGAAGCCACAATCACCATTGAAGTACCTTTTACCTTAATTCTCCATAACTGATTAATAGTTTTCAAGGGGTGATATGATTAGTTGATTACAGTCTAAGCGACGTCATTTTTCTGGTTTTCAAGTTGCAGCGAGTGAACAAAGCGAGCCAACGTAAACGACGTAGTTTTTAGCAGTATAACCAAAAAGTCCAAAACGCCGTCGGTTCTGGTCAATGAGTCAAACATCCACGTGTGTCAGTTTCATACCCTCATTACCACTAATTTACATGTAACCGCACTCATGGAATCATATCTCTGAAAACCCTAGGTGAGGGACGCTTCATATATAAATCCCTCTTTAGACGTTTTCTTTTCTCTCATCTTCAATAACCACACTTGGTACCTATCTCCTGCGCAATCATGCAGATCTTTGTGAAAACCCTGACGGGGAAGACGATAACCCTAGAGGTTGAATCGTCGGACACCATCGACAATGTGAAGGCTAAGATCCAGGACAAAGAGGGGATCCCTCCTGATCAGCAGCGATTAATCTTCGCCGGGAAGCAGTTGGAGGACGGCCGCACTCTTGCTGACTACAACATCCAGAAGGAGTCCACTCTCCACTTGGTCCTTCGTCTCCGTGGAGGAGCTAAGAAGAGAAAGAAGAAGACCTACACCAAGCCCAAGAAGATCAAGCACAAGAAGAAGAAGGTCAAGCTCGCTGTCCTCCAGTTCTACAAGGTAGATGATTCTGGGAAGGTGCAGAGGTTGAGGAAGGAATGCCCGAATGCTGAGTGTGGGGCTGGGACTTTCATGGCCAACCATTTTGATAGGCACTACTGCGGCAAGTGTGGCTTGACTTATGTTTACAATAAGGGCGGCGATTAGGTTTCTATTAATGCGTTTTTGTTTTGTTATATTGGATTTGATAATTTAAAGTTCGGTACTTTTTACTTAATTAACTGTTGCCAAGTGTTGGAATTTTATGTTTTGATGGATATTGATAGCTTGATTATGATGGTTTAGTTGCTTAGTATAATCTATATCCAATTGTTAATTTGCCTTGCTAGCTTGGTTACTATATTTTTTGAAATGATTTTTCTGTTCACTTTTGCTCTGCTTGAAAATTTGGTATCTTTTGCCTAATTCATTAGCCATATCAGCATTGTGATGGCGTAGTTGCTATATTAGTTTAAATTTTGTCTTAATGAATTTTCTTTTCAATTTTGCTCTGCTGGAAATTTGAAAGTTGATTGAAGCTGGTAACTGGTGTTTGAAGATTTGGATGTATCATGATTGTATTGTATAGAATTTGTTCCATTTGTCTTAGTTCTCTTCAGGGTAAAGCCTTTTTGATGCATAATAGCTACGAGCTGCTGAATGCTTTTGACTTTCATTTCATGTTAGGATATAGAGGAACGAAGTGAGCTTGTGGCTTGTATGTCTATGACTAGTAATTATTATAGGGATGAATAGTGTTATTAAAATGGGCAATTTATATATTGTTGTCACAATATTATAATTATTCCTCATTCAGTGTTATTTACATTTAGCTGTCAACAGATATCCTCCATGGTGTGCTGTATCTGTACAGCCTGAAGTTTATTTCTTGCGCACCAATCACCATTGTTTTCTATGTGCTTAATTTAATGTTCGTTAACATATGTAGCATCTCACTTGTAGATAATGATGTAAGATGCATCGAATGGTATGTGTGTAGCTTTTTTTTGGGGTAGAAGATCGTTCAGCTTATTTCAAACCGTAGGTTGTTATTTGATAAAGATGTTCTTCCACACTGCATGTAATATACTTAAAAGATTCATGTGAATCAGTGTTATTTCAATATTGTTTGCCACACTGAAGCACGGATACGGCATAAGGGTGGAGTGTCAGACACTCAGATATGTGGACACTTGTCGGACACGCATCTGTGACGTGTCGTTGACCAGATAGGATGTCAAAGATTTCAGACATGGCTGGGATATGGCATGGATACACGATTGAGACACAGGTAGGACACGGCTGGACAGATTTATTGGGCTTTTTTCTTTATTGGGTTTGTTTCTTATAAAATTATGGGCCAACATTCAGAAAGTCTAGTGTAATCCTGCCCTAATTCTTAAAATACCCAAACTTTTTGGCATTCTTTGGCTCTTTACTTCTCTTTGGCAATCCCTCAATTCTTCAAAATCACAAACGCCGGCACCTTCTTCTTCAATTGGGAAGTGATGATGCCAATGAGAGAAATCCACAGCAGTCGAGATCCACACAGCAACAATGCCAGAACACTTGTTTTTTATTTATCTAAATTGCTTTTTAAGGATAATATTTGTAAGAATAATTATTTTTTTATTATGTCGTGTTCTTATTATATCCGCGTTCTAGTTTTTTTGGAATTTGCCATGTATCTGTGTTTTAGCATGTCGTATTTTCATGACCGTGTCCGTGTCTGTGCTTCTTAGGTTTGCCATACATAATCGAAGATCAAGTATCTTCTCAGAACCTAGAATTGGATGTTAGTTTTAAGGATTCAAATCCGTAGTCCTTAGCTTTTAACGAGAGCTTCAGAAGTACCCACCATTGATCCTGAGAAGTGTTCTGGCTTCTAACCACATAAATGTCTCGTCTTTAGTAAACCATACTTGGAAAATCTGGGTGCGAAATGTTAAGAAGTAAAACTGGAGATAAGATTTGCTGCTTTTGGAAATGACAGTAGAGTTTCATAGTTTTAGGATCGCCTTGAATGCTATTGGTTATGTGTTATAATCAGAGCAGAAACTCTTGTTGCTCCTATGTAACGTTTGCTTGCAGATGACTGGATGTTGAAATTAGTTTCTTTTCAACAAAGAAGTGTTAATGTCTATTGTTGAATTCTACCTGGTAAGAAAGAATTCCTCCATGAGATTCAGGGTGGCTTGTAGAGGTTGGATTTTATAGTTTGGATATTGAAAAAGTGAGTGGTGAATGTAATGCCTGCAGGCAAGTTTCCACTTAAGTGTACCTGACTCTTCGATGGAGTCTTATGGTATATTTCTGAGCATCAAATATTCATGCCCATTCACGATTTTCTATCATTGGAACATGGTAGGTTTGAAGAAATTAACTGATACCTGCTGCTTAGATGAGTTTTCCACCTTTGCTTAGAAGGTAAAAGATATATCCGGCTCCTGTAATTGTGCATTTTTGTTATTGTTTTCTTTATTTGTTTTTGATCTAGCTGCTTCTTATATTTCGTTTTTATTTCATTTTATTTTTCTAAAATTTAAATTTCATCGTAATATATTCATCTATTTTTTTAGGCATGTTATATAGTCATTTGGTAGCTAGATGTGTCATATTTTTAAATTTTAAATAAAAAACAAAACATAAAAGGCTCTTTAGACTTAAATTGGATAAGGAGACAGAATGACAAAAATGGATAATTACATAATGTTTTGTCCAATCATTTTCCTCACTAGCAGCTAGCGTGTGGCGATTTCTCTTGGTGAAGTTGGAATGCTTAGATATACGTTGCTCAAACGAGCTTATGAAAGCTATAATAAATTAGAAGTGAGTATCAAAATATCATATTATACTATACATAAAAATAAAAAATAGATGAATTTGTCAAAAAATCAATTTTATTATATTAGTAAATTAGATTAATTTTATAATTTAATAAATTAATTTATTATTAAATAATATTATTAATTTATTAATTAAAAATCTAATTATATTATAATTAGATAATTATGTTTTATATATAAAAAAATCAGATAACTAATATTTAAAAAAAATATATATAAAAAATTATTTTCAGCTCTTTCATTGAAAAATTGCAGATTTATTACTATTTATGCAAATAAATTTGCAGAAATTTTAGACTCAATATTATATATGCTAAGAAATATTTTGATTCAATTTTTTTTAATTGCAGTTGTGTACTGAATTTTTGTTTGAAAGTGAAAAAAATTATGTTTTTCAAATTTGTTAAACATACTATATATAGAATTGGAAATACGAAAAACAGATAAATTTACCAAAAAGTCAATTTGATTGTATTAGTTAATTAGGTTAATTATGTCATTTAATAATTTAACGAATCTAATATATAATAATCACGCGAAATGCACGGTAAAAAAAATAATAATAGGATATTGTCAATCAAAGTATAACAACAATAGTTTTCATTGACATATTGAATTTATATAATGGTAAGTTTAAACTAAATTACAACCATGTACATAATATATAACATAAATTTCAAAATACTGAATATAATTCTTATAAGTTATTTGAAAAGTTATAATTTAATAATTTTTATATAGTTCAATAATTAATTTATTTTAATTATATATGTAAAGAGTTAAGTTTTAAAAATTTATGTGCACATTATAATATAATTTACTTTTCATATAAAATATAAAAATCAAATAAAATTAACAACTATTAGTATTTAAATTAAATATGATTTAATTATATAATAATTAAAAATAACTAAATTAATTTACTGGACAAAATTATTATTAAATTATGAGTTCTATTAAAAATTAGGTATGTAGGGGATAGATAAAATGACTGTAAAGTACTTGTTATCTCTATTTTATATATAATTCTTAATAATAGACAAATTAGAAATTTGAATAACGGACAAAATGGCTGCAAAGTACTTACTATTTATATTTTATATATAATTTTTAATAATAGATAAATTAATAATCTTTATATGAGTTATAAAACGAAACTTATATATGATAATCACGTGTAACGTACATTAATTATTGTCTCAAGTTTTAATTAAATCATAACATATATAAAAGTGGAAATATGGGAACAAGTAAAATAATTGTAAAATATTTACCAATTATATTTTATATATAACTATTAATAATAGATAAATTTGTAATTTAATGAAATTGATATAAACATATACTCTTCTAATTTAGTAAAAATAAAATATCATAATAAAATGAAATAAATTATATAAAAATTAATAAAAAATTCAATACGTAATAATTAAGTGTGTTAATGAAAAATTAGTACAATAAAAAGGAGAATGGGCTAACGTTTCTAATGCTCACATGCATATATTGGAAGAATAAGAAATGGCAGAAGCGGATAAAGTGTAAAAACCAGGGAAACCAACCGACGCTTTGAAAATTAAATTATTGGTTGCTTTAAAATCAAAGCGTGAATGCGTTGAATTGAATATGCTCCAATTCAAATCAAACAACCTCACCAATTAACGTGTTTAATGCCAACAATCTTGTTTACTACCTAATTTTATTATAAAATTAAGGCTAAATTAACCCCCAAAAAAAAAATCTAATTTTTAGAGTTGTATAATATATATGTTCAATTTTTTTAATTAAATTAATAAATTTTGATATTTTATTATTTTTGATACTTTTCCTAATTATGTGTCTAAATTTTCTGATAAATAAAATGCTTATGTCATCATTATTAAAATATTAACATTATCATGCATGCATGCAAATATAATACCCGTAAAGCATTAATATTTCAATTACTTAGTCAACAAAAATATATTTTTATAAAAAAGTTTAAAATAAATCAATAATTTTTTTTACCAAATTGAACCAAATGTCTAAATTTATAAAATATAAAAATTTGTTTATTTAATCGAAAAAAATTGATAGTATATATTATTTTTTATACAAAAGCGAAAAATCATTTTTTTTTAATTTAACCCTAAAATTAATGTGAAAATATCATAAAAATTATTTTGTTTGTGTGATTTTTTTTAGTTTGTTTGGTCTATACAAATATCTCCTTATTCACAAACTATATCATTTTTTTTTATTTTAGTTCATTTTATCTGAAATTAATTTTTTAAATTAAATTAACATATAATTTTTTAGTTTATGGTCATTTGGATCTATTATATCTTCAAAAGTATTCTCTTTCATCTTTCCTTTCTCACCGTTTACTTCAAAATTCCAATGAAATTTTATGGTATAAAGTTTTTTATTGGAAAAATAAAAGATGGTTATAATTTTCTTAGAGGAACAAGGTATTTAATTATAAATTAATATAAAAAAATTTTAAATAATAATATTAGTTAAATTTTTGTGTATTATCAAAAATTTATAAACTCTAATTATTTTAATTTAAATTAACTGTTGGTCCATTATCAAAATGAATATCACCTAATTTTTTTCACACACAATATTATTTATAACGTTACTTGACAAAAATAGATATCAAATTACCTAAATCCAACCGCATTAATTAATTAATTGAAGATAATGCATTTGATATCCCCAAAAAAGAAGGCATGCTTATCTATCTGCCACATCTAAACGCACGGCATGGTCACACACGGTCCTCTCGCTCTCTCCCTCGTCTCCACTAAAACTCGTCGTTTTGCATACGCTCCAGCAAACAGAGTGGGATCCAGTTCAGAGTGTGTGGGACCCACAAAGATTTGAGTGAGGCAGCCAACCATATCCCCCCTATATTTTTCCCGCTTTTTGTTTTGGAAATTTCTTTCCTCAATGGGCCTCGTGCTGCCGACCGCCATCGACTGCTCCACCGTGACCTCTTCACGTGATTCTCACGTTAAATAATAACTATTCTTTATTTCAGCATTTTTTATTTTCTTAATAAATAAATAATAAAAATGCAATTTCGTTCAAAGCATTTCTAATAAAACTCCTCATTTTAAAGTGTCATTTTTGTTAAAATAAATAGTATTTTAAAGTGTTTTTAAATATAATTAGTTTACAAGTCGAATATATTATTTATATTTAAAGAAAACATTTTCGAATACTGATTCTTAAAAGTTTTTATTCAATTTTTACCGACACTTTTTCTAAATTTTTATTTTTATCAATTTTTAATTGTTTTTTTAAAGATGAGAATCGCTCTATATTTAACACAAATTTGCATCCCATTGAGGTCTTTTTTTTTTTTCATTTTTTTGTAAAAATTTCTTATATTTGCACTCTTTATTTTACTTTATCAAATACAAATTAATATTTATAAAAAAATAGTAAATAACAATTATGAAAGAAAAAAGTAACACATTAATAAAAAAAAATAAAAATACATCAATTGCATTTAAAATAGAGAGTAAAGTACAACTTTTTATGTGAAGAAAGTCAAATTCATTCTCTACTTTAAATTTTAAAAATAACGAATTTATTTGATATATTTTTTTATAAAATGAAAATTTAAAATAAATAGTATAATCCAAATAAAAAGTCTTATCATGCTAATGGCAATAACCCATTAATTAGTGACAAAATAATGAAATTCTTAGGTAATGGAAACTTGTAATATAATGTGATTTAGACCTTAATTAATTTGTTAATCGCACTTTGAAACTGATAATTCAATAAAAAAAATATAATACAATCTATCCCCACAAAAGAAGGTAACGTGCAGTGGATTATACGATGCGTTGAGATTTTTTATAAGTGGACAAACAAATGCTAACTGTTTGGAGTATTTGTCGAATAACTTAAAAATATATTTTGAATTTTTTTTATTTAATTAATTAATTTTTTAATTTTTATAAACTATTTTTTTAAATTTACATTTAAAAAAATATTTATTTATTTCTACTAAAAACACAGTTTTTAAATATATATATATATATATAATACAAATTTTTTTCGAAATTCAATATCAAACAAACCATTTAAATTTTAAAAAATTATTTTTATAGGCGATTTAATTAAAAATTAGAAGTCTATATCTCATAGTGAAAAAACTGCATTATAATTAAAATAAAGAATTGTATGGATTTGTTGGCGGGTTAATTTCACTAATAGTCATTATAATTTTAATAATTTGAGCAAAAATAACTTTTTAAATTTTTTCTATAAAAATCACTAAATTTTATTTTTTTCTTACATAAAAATCACTTACAACAATATTATTACCGGATTGTTAATAATGTGATACTAAAATACTAACATATAATATTATATCATTATCTACATAGATATTAAGTCAATAATACAGTGAAATAATTGTTGAAAATGATTTTTATTCAAAAAAAAAGTTTAATAATTTTTTTTTGAAAGTACAAGATTTTGGGCGAAATTAACCCATTTGTTGACATATAAAAATTGATTCCGTGTATAATACATGTCATTTATTTTGAATATTAATCAAAATGCCCACTTTTTTTTTAATTATTTTAAAATCTCAGCAATCTCTTATTATTATATATTTATAATTTTTTTTTGTTAAATATTCTTGTTCAAATTATAGAGCTATATACACTTGAGGTATAGCTTAAGTGTTAAGAATATTTATTATTGATTGATGAAATTTTGAATTTAAGTCTTCTCTTTTATATTATGTATTATAATTTTACTTTTACGGTGATTGTAAGAAAATGATTGCACAATCAGCTAAACTCTTTAAATATATTTATAAAATATTTTATCTCCCTATTTATATTTATTATTTAATTATGTATGGTTAAACAAAAGTATCAATAAATTGACATGACAACCAATATAAATGTATAAGTGAATATAATAAATTAGCATTGAAGGAATCCAACTGTAAATTAAAAAATCTAAAAATATTATTCTCAATTTCTTTTAAGATATCACATTTTAACGTTATATTAATAAATTTAAAATCAAACTCAAAAATTAACCAATATTTTATAGGACTAATATCTTTTATTAAGATATTTTGAGCATAATTGTTATATATTGGACTCATCGTTAATTTTTACAGTTTTTATATTATTTTTTTATTAATTTATTTCGTTTTATTATAATATTTTATTTATAGTGAATTATATGAGTGTATGTTTATTTCAAATTTTATCAAATTACTAATTTGTCTATTGTTAAGAGTCATATATAAAATAGATGTAGTAAGTATTTATAAATTTTTATTAATGTGCGTTGCACGTGATTATTATATATTGGATTTGTATTATAACTCAAATGGAAATTACTAATTTGACCATTATTAAAAGTTATATATAAAATAAATGTAGTAAGTAATTTACAGTCATTTTATCTATCTCCAAATTACTAATTTTTCAATTATTAAGAGTTATATATAAAATAAATGTAGTAATTACTTTACAATCATTTTTACTTATCCCTCTATTCTTGATTATCCACATGCAATGCATGTGATTTTTATTAATTTGATTTATCATTTTTAAATAAATAATAATAATAATCTTGTCCAATATGTAATTAAGTTATATTTAATTTAAATACAAATAATTTTTAATAATTTTTTATTCTTATATTTTATATAAAAGTAAATTTTATTATACTATGTACATAAATTTTAAAAACTTAACTCGTTATATATTTGATTAAAATAAATTAATTATTGAACTATATAAAAATTATTAAGAAATTATGATTTATCAAATAATTTATAAAAATTGTACTTAATATTTTAAAATTCATGTTATACATTAGGTGTATAACACCCACCCATATATTATGAGTATGTCTTATAATACATAAAAAGTGTTATAGGCTGAGTAACTATAAACTTGTTCAAGGTTTTAATTTATTTATTTTTTCTTACATCACTAAATTACGTGTATGTATATTTTGTTAGATTTACTTATTCAATGTATCTAGTATACTTTATACCAGTGATTACCGATTCCTATTCATCTATTAAATTTTATACCATATAATATCATGAGCCTATAAGACCCTCATTTTATCCATATTTACTATACTTAATTGAGACTTTTCTATCTTTTACATCAATTTACATATTTATAGAATAATGATTATAATTAATTACATTCCTATAAATGAATGCAATAATTAAATGCCTAATATGCATGTGTCCAGTCTAAATCCGGACTTATATTGTTTCCACTCCGCATGGGCTATAGCACCTCCACTGTCAACTACTACCATGATATTATACTAGCTCTATAGTCTGCATGCATAAATAAACATGCTAAGCTTTTCATAGCGTAGTAATACACATATATTTAACATATTTAACATAAAAATCATATAATTTATGACATATAAATATTTTGTTGATGCAATCATATTCGGATCATATAAATGTCAAGGCATATTATGTTCGTATAAATAATACGCATTTAATCTATGCCTCTTTTATGCATGTTCAATTCATTACTAAAATACATATATTTTCTTTATTGTATTATCATGCCATGATAACATTTTACGTGTTTATATCATGAGACAATAATTACAAAATTAATCATTCACAATTCTTTTATTACTCATTTATTATTCATATATCTTATATATAAATCATTATTTACACATATTAAGTACTTTCGAGATGTCTATAACAATTCATGGTACTTCATTTCTCTTTTCTTATTTTGATACTTATACAAATCAATAATTTTTTCATATAAGCATACAAGATTATAACATATCAACTATCATGACATATAAACATATAAATCATATTTATGTCACATTACATATCTATAATTTTATAGTTTTTTCTTGTTATTTATTTCTCTTGTTTCTCAATCTTGTTTGTCTTTTTTTTTTTTCATTTTCTTTTTCCCATATGAGTTTCGACAAATAGCACAAATTCTCATAGTATCAATAACTCAAGCCTCATTTCCGGATTAGCCGGATACGGGGTGTGAAGTAGGTGCACCCAGTTCAAGGCTAGACAACCTACTCACTCTATGTGTTTTATGTGCTCGTTCGAGCTCCTCAAGTCAAAAGACCGAGTATAATAATGGATGTGAGTGTTTGAAATAGGAGCACTCAATCCAGGGTTGGCAACCATATTCTTATCTCATACCTCGTAGAAATACATATCATTTATTTTATTTATGGTACACCATCTATCCTAAATTTGTCATCGGGTAGAGAAATAGATATTTAATATTATATTCTTCTCATTTTCTTTATTTCTATTATATTCTTATATGCTTCAATCCATTTGCATAGCAAATAATCATAATCACATGCATATTTGAGTTTATAAATGTTTTAACATGTTACATGTGCATTTACATATCATATAACAATATTTAATTGGATTATGCAAAAGGCTATTTCTATTTTTAGAAATCAAATGTAACATCTTTTCATATATATCACACACAATATCCTCTACGGTGGTTCAATTGACATCCCACCTATCAACACTCATGTATTTTTATGATTCCACATTTAAAAACGCCACATCACTTAATACATAAGCATGTGTAACAATCATTATACGCACTTCCATTGTTTCCAAGCATACGTCACATTTTTTAAAAAAAAAAGTAATAACGATATGTCACATAAAGCACTAAGGCTATCCAGGTGTAACCATTCCTATCTACATGCATGAATCATCTTTAGGTATATTTTTATATGGCATGCCAACAACAACAATTAACACCATAGATACAAGCTTCTTAGATGCTTATGCAACTCTTTATATCACGAGTTATCAAGTGGAAAAATTTACCTTTATTAGACATCCCTTTCAAGCTCCTTACGTGCCTTCAATAAACTTGTGCATCTACCATTCATCAGTATTGATATTGAACCTAACTTATAACTAATGGAGCTAATGGAAACACACTCATTTTTACGTATTTATCATTAATAATTTCCATTGACCACATAGTGAATATATGTTTTGTAAGTTCTTTATTTCATTTTATATACTCTATTAATGATAACTCTTATACCTAGAATATTAGGTTATAGCCTACCTTTTATAGGTATTGTACATATTGTTCAAGTTTCCACAAGCCATTATTTATAAAAACTCTCATATAGACATATTCACAATTACTCTTTCTTAATCTTAATCAATATCAATCATTTCTCACTAAAGTTATTTAACATGTTATCCAGTCTTTAGATAACCTAGTTCATTACCAACTAATCACCTAATTATTTATTCTGGGTTTTAAGTGCATTTAGCATATCAAAATTTTAATCAATTTTAACTTTAATTTTCTCCTTCATGTATCATTCATAGTCTGTAGACATGTTTAGCCGATTACATATTTCAATTTCTCTCTGAGATACCAATTATCTCTAATTAATACATCAATTATCCCATTTCTATACTATTAAATATTTTATCATTTCATTTTAACGAATTAAAATGCATATATGTACTTACCTCCTATAGAGCCAACTCATAAATCAAGTTTTAAGCTTGCTTAGCCTCCTTGGTGAATAACTCCCCCTTCCAAAGGCATCACCTAAATATAACCATAACTATTTCCCATTAATTCAAACCATATGTCAACATATATAATTACATAAAGCCATATATTCCAAACTCTAACTCAAAACCATTAAGTTGTATTCTTTCTTCTTAAATCCTTCTCTAAAAATGTATTTAACACCTAAATCAAGCTCAAAGGGAAATTTCTTCCTAAGTAACACAAGGATTGGTCTTCAACCATATCCATCTACAAATGAAATTTTACCAAATTCGGGTAAATCATATCAACAACCTCAAACTTGTTAAAGAAAAAGGGAAAACATGAAATTTTACCCAAAAAAATGAAGAAAATAAGGTTGATTTGGTAGTAGACCTGAGTTCCTTCAAGTTCCACAATTTCTCTCTCCAACTTCATATTCTTCCTTGATAAATCTCTCAAATTCATGTTTGAATCTTGTTATTGAGTGGTAAATCTTGTGTTTTAAGAGCTTTAAACTCATCAATAAACTCATCAAAGTCATGTAGGAGATGAGTTTTCTAAGGATTTAGAACTTTGCTAGGGTTTTGGGGCATTTTGAATTAGGTTTTAAATGAAATAAACGGACCTTAGACTATTTATAATAGTCCCTTTCACGACTATGTTCACGGCATGACACTTTTTGTCTTGACCGTGAACTATTCTGCCCAAAAAATGCCCAAAACATGACATTTACAACGATGAACAAACCCTTCATGGTCATAAATAATTTTTTCATGGTCATGATAGTTTTCAGCATGGTGATGAAGCTGGTGATAAAAGGATATAACTTGTTCCTATGATAGAATTTTATCGAAATTACACTTCTAAACACTTCCTAAATATATATAGAAATCATCCATGTTCACTGGACACAAATACAAATAAGTTATCACAACTCAAATCATCTTCCAAAATGAGTCACAAATAAGCTCACAATTCAAACTTTACATATGCATTGTACCTCATTTAACATATTTGCCATTTTTTTTGTTCATAACATATTTATACATATTCAAACACTCTAATTAACATTTATAACATTTGATCTTGCCATTTCATGTTTCATATTATATAATATCCTAGTACTTAATAATTACGCATGCTTAACAACATTAACTATGCACACAATTCACATTTTAAAACACATATGTCTCCTATTCATGTATTACAATTAAATCCTATTTGTGGACATTACAACATGTATGATTGTAATTTAGTTTAGACTTACCATTATATAAATTCAATATATCAGTAAAAACCGTTATTGTTATACTTTGAATTAAAATATGCTATCGTTATTTTTTTTACCTTGCATTCCTAATATTTTCTTATTAAATTATTTTTTTCTTTTTTGTATTAGTTATCTAACTTTTTTTTTATAAATAAAACATAGTTATTTAGTCATAATAGAATTTGATTTTAATTAATAAAATATTAATATTATTTACTGATAAATTAAATTATTAATATAATATGATATGTTTAGTTTCTGTTAAGAAAAAAGCGTGGTTTCATTAATTTAGAATTCTCCTACAAAAATTACTAATTTTAATAAATTTTGATTCAACTGGAATCCATTTCATGGAAATAAAATGCGAAAATGTAATTAGATTTTTACTAAATTGAAACATGTTAATGATAATTTTTCAAAAATTTTTACACAATTTATTGAAATCAAATTGTTTTTTTAAATATTAGTTATTTATATATAAAATATAGTTATCTAATCTTAATAGAATTAGACTTTTAATTAATAAATTATTAATTATATTGATTAATAATTAGATTATTAAATGATAAAATTAACACAATTAACTAATACAATCATATTGGTTTTTGGTAAATTTGTTTTCTCTTCTTATTTCTATTTTTATATATAGTATTATAAATCTAATAAAAATATAATAGATTTACTTAATTCGAAAATCATTTGAATTTAGTATTTAAAATATAGATTAATCCGATAAATCAATCCGTTAATTTGAATCAAAATTTGGAAATAATTTTTTATAAGTTTAAAGAATTAATAAATTATAAAAAAATTTGGCTATATAAACGTATAGTAATTCTAATTAATATATTTAATAGTCTCATTTCATTAAATTTTAACTATTTTTATTAATAATTAACAGAATTTAGTTCAATAATATTCATTTTATGGATATATTTTATATCAATAATAAGACATGGATAAAAATAATTTGTAATTATCCAACAATATTTCTATCTTTCTCTTTATTTATTTCATAATCTAAAATTTATATTCTCATAAATAGTACAAAAGTATAACTATTAATTGAGATACTAATCAAGTAATTATATTAAAGAAAACAATGTTTGTTAATAAAATAAAGATACATAATTAGTTGAAAATTTTATGGCTCAAAATAATTAACGATAAAATGGAAATAAGTTTGGTGGTAGTTGGAAAAGGGCGTCGCCGGTGGTGGTGAGCGGGCCAAATATCATAAAAAATTGCGAATTATAGGCGTTTTCAAAATTATATATAATTTTTTAAAAACTATATAAATTTTCTTTTCTATAATAAATTTAGTATCGATAGTATAAAATTAAATTCGAAATAACTGCAATAAATATATATTAAATAAAATAATTAGAGTTTTAGTTATAATTTAATATATTTAATTCCGTTGCATCAATTAATTCGTTATGAAAGTTATAAAAATGAAAATTGATATAATTTTAATTAAAATTTTTATAAAATTAAATATAATTATAAAAGCCGATAAAGATCAGAAATTTATATAATATTTGACCAATATAAAATCAAAACAAGAAACTTCTATCCTTCTCCTATGTTCTTCCTTTTTTTCCCCCTTCTATGGCTCTGCACAAGTCGGTCCTTTTCTTCTCTGTTAATTCAGGACGTTTTCCATTATTTTTAATCCATTTCCATTTTTTATTGCCTTTTTCTCTCTTTTACTGATTCCCTTAAAAAAATAAAAATTAAAAAAAAAAAAACACAGAAAAAAGAGGAAGAGAAGAAGGCAAAATTGAGTTTGCGTAACCATTACTAGCATAGTTTACTGTCTCTCTTTGCCTGTCTAGTACGTTCTCACCTTCTTTCTTTTTTTTTTTTTTTTTAACCATTTTCTTCAATTATTTCTTTGTTCAACTTCCACCATCCACCTTCATCCCCTCCTCTCTCTCTCTCTAGCCGTACATTATTATTAACATTCTTCCGTTACTATTCTTGAAAACCCATGTTTTGGTTTTGTATTTAGAGGGGTGGTTCAGTTTCAGATCCTTCATGATCGGATTTTCTTTCTTCTAAAAAAGTTATGCTTTTCAGGTATTTTTGTTTTTTAAATTTCTGCTTGTTTGGTGTTCTATTATTTGGTTGGTTTGTTTTATTTGTGTTTTCTTCGCCTTTTGTCATTTTCTGGTATCTCTACATTTAGTTACTTTTGTTGTGTGATTTTTAAAGATGGCGTTGGTTTTCGCAGGATCTTTGGTCAGGAACTTTGTGTTCTTCGGGAGAAATCTAATAGAGGTTTGGTTTCTGCCTTTTATTTTGATGATTGATCGATGATACATATATTTTATAAAGATTTTTATGTTTGGGCTAGATGAAGTTTGGAGATTTATATCAGTATTGAGGAAGATCTAAACCGTATTCATTGATGATCATCTCCAGAGAGCATCAAAATCTCAACTTTTTTGGAATTTCTGTTATGATTTAAGATAGCATTCAATTGATTTTTTGTCCCAGTAATCTTTGAATCCGTCACCAAATATTTGTCCTTTCTTTTGTCTAGCCTGTTATTAGCATAAAAGGAGATTATTTTTCGTGGTTTCCTATGGCCTTTTATCCTTTTTTTTTTTTTTTTTTTTCTATTTTAACTTTGAATATTTGATCCCATTTTGAATATCTAGGTTCTTTTCGAAATTTCAATGAGAAGGCTTGAAGTGTACCGTTTGAATCATGTAATGGAACTGTCTGATGCAATTGCTGATTACCAAAGACATCCATGGGCATGAACAAACAGTCGGATATAAGAGAAATTTTTTTTGCTATTTATTTTCTATCCTCATGTAGAGATTCGAGGATTTTCTTGTAAACTTCTTGATTTGGTTGGTTTATTTTCCTGTTCAAATTATAGGAATAACTTAGGAATTCAGTGCCTAATGTTATTTAGGAGTTCATTGTGTTGTAAAAGATTGTGTATTTGTTTCCTACTCCATTAGGTAATTTTCCTATTATTGCTGTGTCATAGCAATCGTAATGTTTTACAATTTGGTGATGTCTGAGTGAAATTACCAATTTTCCTTTTCTCGCTTATTCTTGTCTGTGATTCATAACCTTCTCCTTCTCTTTCTCCTATGATGATTTTTATTATGGACCTACTGGTTTTACATCTTGGTTGCTCAAATAGGTCTTTAAATTTGAAAACTTAGTTTGGTATAAGGTGATTGGATATTGCCATCTTGTTGCAGATAATGATTTTCTTTATGTTTTTGCAGGTTGGCACCAGTATTGTATCTTTAGCGGGACACTGTATATTATATGCTAAACTAAAAAAATGTTGGGAGGCAACAACGGTAATGCTTTGCTTCCTGTTTTCGTTGATGATAATCGTATACAATATCAGACAAATCCTTCAAATCAGCTGCAGTTATTGGGCAATTGTGAGTTGTCATTTCCTTTAGTCGACAGATTATAAATTCAATTTAGTACATGAGAATTTATTCTATTTGGTTTTTCAATGTGTATGCTAGTGAATATTTTGAATAATTATTGATTTCTGGAGTCTGGACAGAAATTTGTGAAGTTTTTTAGCAAGTGCTGGCTATTCTTTCCTGTTCAAGATCAAATTTGCTTCTTTGGAAGTGGTTGACTTCTGAGATGTTTATATTTGATTGATATGATAATTATACATTGTGGTTTGTTAACTTGTGAAAATTTTCTCAGATTCTGGCAGAAAAGAAGTTGCTATCCTGCAATTGTTATCAGTACTATCATAGATTTTCCTATCAACTGTCTTTAAAATAGATATATGTTTTTATTTGTTGAAGTTTCATTACGAATGATGGTGAATTGGGAAGCCTACTTTTTATAGTGCCACAATTGTGCTAGATATGTGGAATCTAAACAAAAATAACATTACTGAGGCATTATATACCAGGAACCTGAGCATTTTGCGATTCATTAGATACCAGGAATCTGAAGTTTTAAACTGTAAAATTTGTCTTTTCTAGTTGAAGTCCTGCCATTGACCACCATAACTGGACATCCGTGTGTACGAGTTGGAAGATTTATACCCTGCTATTAGATATGCGAGCTACAAATATCTCTCTGGTTTTGGTTTTGTATTATAGGAGTTTCCTCTGATTTGATGTAATTTTTTTCTTTCTTGCCATTATATTTAAAAATTTTTAATTTAATGTACTCTGACTGATATTTGACATGCAATTTTTGTTATCAGTTCCAGCTGGATGTAGTGTTGATCCAGTGAATTACTTTGGGAATGAGCATATGACCCCTATGCTTCGGCCCAATAAAAGAGGTAGGGAGGCAGAAGATTTCAGTAGACAGCAAAAGCTACAGATTTCCTTAAAATATAACATTCAAGATGAAGCTGACCGTTCAGCAAGCATTCCAAATCCAAACCCTGTGTCAACGGGGTTACGGTTATCGTACGATGATGATGAACGCAATTCATCTGTAACTTCTGCAAGTGGAAGTATGACTGCAGCATCATCGATCATCTTGTCTCTTGGTGACAATATCAGGACTGAGCTAGATCGGCAGAAAGAAGAGTTTGACCAATATATTAAGATTCAGGTACAACTCCAACAGTTAATGTTTCATTATGGTGGATATTTTTTTATTACTGTGTAGTGCTTACTTTTATTCATCTGCATATTCCTCTGTGCTATTCATGTTTATTCTTTTATTTTTTTTCCAATTCTGTTTTCGCAATTATTTCTGCCTTCATTATGAAATTATCTATCACCAGGTCCTACTACTACAATGTATTGATGAATTTGTCATGACCGATGTACTCATTTTGTTCTTTGATCTTTGCATTGTTTTAACAAGTCCTTTGCCTTCGAACAGGAAGAGCAACTGGCTAAGGGGGTGAGGGACATGAAGCAGAGACATATTGCTTCATTCCTTGCTGCTATTGAGAAAGGTGTGAGCAAGAAGCTGCGGGAAAAAGACCTAGAAATAGAGAACATGAATCGTAAAAACAAGGAATTGATAGAT